>CABFOW010003649.1:44721-62168 GCA_902141385.1 Timema californicum | reverse complement strand
GTGTATGAAAATAACGAACAAAAGCTAGCCCAAGTGAGTCGTCAAAGCAAGGCTCATTACAAAGTACGGAACTAGAAAAGGATAGTTGTGGGGTATTTTTGGGAGACTGATGCTGATGAAGAGGTTTTCCGACCCCCCTTTCCTCTTTCACTCTTTCTTTGTGAATTACTGCGACAGGTTGTAAATGAAGAAGAAAGAGAGAGAGAGAGAGCAGTGGCGTATGCTTGAGGAGAAGGAAGAAGAGGGGTCATGACACTACTCGCGAATAGAAATTACGTTATAATTTAAAGTCAAAATGAAACCACAAGCGAGTATATTTCTCAGCATATGAGATAATTTGTCATCACTTACACGTGTGTGTTTGTGCGTGTGTGTGCGTGCGTGTATGTAGTGTGCGTGTGTGGGTACTCGGGCTATACGGCTTAACACAAGGTTACCGCAATATTTAGGTGTTCACTAGTGTGTTTGACTTAGTCAACTCTAAGAGGGTGTGGGTTGTTTGTTTTCCCCTTCAATGTGATATCTCCTTCCCTTTCCCCAGTAAATGTCGTTTTCTTATTTAAGGTCATTCAACGTTAAGAATTAAACATAGTTTTTGAGTCCATAACAGTTCGACAGTGAATTTAAAATAGAAAATTAACAGACTCCTGAATCATAAAAAGAAGGATTATCTTTGCATTCAACCCAGACTTCTCGATAATAAACAGGAGTATTATCCTTGGGTTCAAATAAGACTCCTGGATTATAAATAAGAGTGTTATCCTTACTTCCAACCCTGATTCCCGGAGCTGACGGTAGTTTTATCTGAGCGGAAACTAGCTCTGAGTACACAAGCTGTGTAATTTGTGACTGGTAGGGTTAATATTCTGCATGGGACACTCTTGCACTACAATAATGTTAGAGCATATATGGGAGCGGGGGGAGGGTGAGGGGGGGGCAAGTAGAGCAAGGCATGTCATCATATTTCATGGGTCTCTCAAATCTTTACAGAGATATGGTAATCCCTGATAAAATAAATTGCTTTCACGAATACGAAACGAAGATTTTGTTTCTCAAAAATCAAATCCCTACAAACATATTGAAAACCAAACAGGAGTTTGTTTTTAGATCAAATTAATACTAACGAAAAAATGTTATTTTTATATTTGTATTTAGGTTATAGTTAAAATTAGATAATTGTATCTGATTTAATCAAATCTTTATCAGTGGGCGAGTGGTCTAATGTGTTACTCCCGCCATAAGCTGATTTTCCTGAAATAGAAATTTTAAAGCTCTTTCTTATCCCAGTCAGTTATACTGAGGTTTGTTTTACTAAATGTTTTTCTCCTCTCCTTCTATGAAAATGTGGATACACTTCTTTTAAATTCTATCTTTTTCTATACCTACTCCAATATTTTAAATATGGGGATAGGCTGAACGTGTATTAAGGTATGGTGCACGAATAAAATTATATAGTAAATGTTACACGCACTTAAGGGCACGAGGACTGAAAATGTCGGAATCAACTAGTACGGTTTACCAATCGCAAAAAGGCAAGTATTTGATTCCCAGTCAGGTTTTCAGGGTGTTTTTTTTTCTTAGAGGGTGTCTCGCTATATTTCTCCAAACATAAGCTGGTACCTTAAGAAATACCTTCCATCCCTCTCTCTTCATTATAATTATATGCGTAGCACATGGTCGCATACGCTAAGCAAAAATAATTAAAATTCTGGTCATAGCTTTAAATGTGTGTGAACTGGTATATTGTACATTTTAATGGCAAGAATACATATAAAAGGACATTAGTTTAGAGTTGTGTGTCGACATTCCTATGAGCTCAGTATTTAACGGGCTGTTCAACCGGAAATAGCAGACATTGATCACGTACGGAAATAATGTGATTGGTTGTTGGCAGTCCCTGCCTTTTAGTTTAATAGAAGTGCGATAAAAAAAAACAGCTTATTTCTCCCCTTGACCATATCAAGTCCGGTTGTAATTCGGGAATGATTAGATCGTAAAGGGAGACTCAATATCGAGCCAAGTGGTTGTAAAAAAAAAAGCGCTCGCAGATTCAATATCACAAACTCAACTGCGCTTGCACCGTTTCACGCCGGCGTCGTATCCTCTTGAAGCTGCTCAAGGCACATTAAACTGAAGAATAAACTATAACGAGGTTAATGTTTACACACAAGTTAGAATTAACATTGATACCAATATATCCGTGATCACATTCTAACATTTATAAGTATTATTATTTTATAACATAAGTGGGTGCGTGATGTTCGAGGAAATCCCAATTTTAATGGTTTTAAAGGTAAATTATAATACGTTACCATTCGCAGTTTCAGATTTCAAATGACGTTTGTTCTTTCTTTTTTTATATGTATATATATATTTTAAATTTTCTCAAAACAGATTGTACCGTGAGTTATATCCATGGCTTTACCTGGCTGTACAGTCAAACAGAAACCTCATAGATTTTATTATATAGATAATTAAACTCTCATGTCGGAAATTTGTAATGGATGGTAAATTTGACACATATTTTGGTTTCATTTCGTTCATTTTTTATTTTATTAAAAGGTTACAAATAAAAAAGTGACGGAAGGACCTCTCTTGATTTTCTTACATCGCAACTAAAAATTGCTTTTTTAACCGGTCTTTAATTTTATTTTATTTACGTATACCCACCTACACCAGTCAAGTGTTTAAATATCAGACTTTATGTGGACGAAATATTTGTATCATTTAAAAGTCATAAATAAATACGGGGATAGTTTTGTTTTAATTTGTGAAAAATCAAATGAGATATTTTTAATTTCAAGTGAGGTCATCAAAGCCGGCATATTTTTTTTAGAAGGTGGAAATTAACTTTGGTAACGGATAAAGACATATCTGGTTATATTTTAAATTAAATTAAGTTGATGAATTACATCTAGATATGGGAATTCAACCTTGAGACCTGTGTTTTAGAGAAACTATGGTTTACTACTAAGCTATTCAGGAGTAGTCCTGTTGTTACGGTCATCACCAGGGTTCAGAATTTGACTAGCTTAAAATTGTCAAAAAAAATTATTAATAAAATACCACTTAATATTCTAAAATATGATTTTTAATTTACAAGAAACTACCCGAAAATATGAACAAAAACTCATAATTAGTGCATACGACCAAATTACACATACATCTTAACAACAAAAATTTGAAACAAAAATATATCCATTTGGTTAAAATCCTTTAGTAACAAAACTCTAGCATTGCTCTAAATATGAGCGTTGATTTATCAATAAGTGATTCACAATCAATATAGTCTGATTTTGGCTGGAAGAACTGCTTATAAATTATTATTTTTAAATTGGGGCCAACATTGATAACAGTTTAGTTTAGTTTAGTTTGTTTTATTTTAGTAATATATCTCAAAAGTGACAGCTGCAGATAACATAAATTGATATACATATATATTAAAACTGTTTTCGTTAATACCATATACTGATCTTACTACCAAAATCAGGGTATAGTTACCCTCTCCTAAGGCAACCCATTCCAGATTAGCTACAGTGTCTTGTCAGGAATATGAATTTTCCAACCATGTAAGGAAGAAGTGAAAAGTGTACTCTCATTCCAACAATTGTATGTTGAAAGATTTTATGTTTGAACATTCATGAATTAACAAAACATAAAACATATTATTTAAATATTCACTTATTCTCCATAAAGGCCTAAAAATTACGTTAACCAAAGAAATATAACAAAAAATCCGGAATGGCATAAAACGACAAAAAATAAACTATAAAAATATTCTCAATCAGGGTATCATTAATAGAATAATATATGTATGAGCATTGTCTGTGAAATACAAAAAAGAAAAGATGAAATGTCACCAAAATCTGGGCCCTGTTTATCACAAACTATGTCTAAGACAATGATTTATGAATGATTCTGAGCACGGGATGGATTCTGGATAGCTCAGGGGTAGAGCTTTGGCGCACCAAGTAAAGTGTCCCGTATTCTATTCCCGTGTTCAGTTGTCATTTTTCAACTATATTCGATTAAACTGAGATTTATATTTTTGGAAAGACGTGTCATTTATTTTTCTTGTGAGTAAGTTTGCCTCTATACTTGGTTTAATGACTCAAAGGACATTCAGGAAAATAAGTGGATCGTGGCCCACTTGTATCCTGCAATCCTAGGACAAGGAGAGCGGTAAATACAAGTTTTTTTTCTCTTTGGCTGTAGTTCAATGTCCTTTTCGAGTAAATATCGGCAAAAAAATAAATCTCATGATAATGTTTACTTTATTAAAACTATTAAGTTACTGGCAACCTTCAATGGTGCTAATAAGATCACTCCAAGAAACACTTTAAGGTGACAGGATGTTGCTTACGAATAAATCAATTAAAATAACATTATAGCATGCGATTTCTATTTTTAAATTTAAGCTCATTAAAATATAGTGTGGGAGATAACTAAAAATAGAACATTATTTTGTTCTATTTTTTAGCCTTATTTTTTTATTCAATTAAGTAAAAAACTACTTACTTTTTTATATTCAGATAATAGTTTGAAAAAGTTAAAGAACTTTATTCTAAATGTATTGTTTTAAAATTCAAGCCATTTATTTTACTGTAATAGTTTTTGACTAATAGGCAACAATATCCAGAACATATCTACGCAATCAATTCCTTTTATTTCATTTTAATGTATCAAAGAGATTATCTGTGAAAACAAATTTTGCGCATCACACACTACTAAACGTTAGTGTTATCTGTATATTTACACTATCGGGAAGGAATGATGAAGGTAAAATTAAAATTAAATGTTTCAACGTTCGTGTGAAGAGAGAGGTGAGAAACCGTTGAAGGAAAACCAACCTCAAAGCATCGCATTTGGACACGGGCACAGACAAATAATATACCCAGACACTCAACCTCCAGGTTGCGCTCTATTTGGCAGCTTGAGTTCTTCAACACTAGGATCGCTGCAGTTAGTCCTAACATCACCCAGCAGTGACACTAGCGAAGCCCAGTGTTGAAGGACTCAAGCTGGCAAAAGGAGTGCAGTGAAACCCCCTTAAAGTTGAAAGTCTGGCCTCTACACCACCAGTGATATAAGACAAGGTGAGGCTGATACCATTGTCTAAGCGTCTGCCTGCTGAAAATATGTCTACTCTCTTACGACAAACGATTGAATTATTTTCTTCGAAGGCCACATGGTCTAAAGCGTCACTGACTGGTTTGCCAATGACGTGGAGATCAGGGTTAGAATACCAGTGGGGATAGTTTTTCCTATATGGTTTTGCACTCTCTCTCTCTCTCCACGAAAATGCGGATATATTCCCTTAAAATTTAACTTTATTCATCCTTAACACAATGGTGTGTAAATTAAAATAACCTGAACAGGTAGTAAGACGTGATGCGCGCACACACACACACACACACACACATACATACACAAATGCTTAGCGAGCTTACAGATATGAGAGGAATTCAATTTTTACATATCTTTTTTCATTCTATATAATTTAAAAATGCTCACAAGTAATACTGTTTAAACTCCCAAGTAATACAAAACACATAATATATTCTCGATCACATCATCTCATCATAACATTGTTTTAATGCAATTTGACCTAAAGTCTACAATTTTTAATATGTATTAAACTTTTTATATGTTTATTATGATTTCTATGATTGTATCATATTTGTTTTTATGAGATATTACATCATATATCAATATGTTTTTCATGCCAAAATTAAAACAAATTGTACAACTTAACTAAAAATGGAATTATATTATACACAGTTTTTGTTTGTTTCAGGTTCGATGACAGAGATCAGATATATATCACTGCGTAGTCTCCTCCCTGACACCGACTATTACATGACGTACGAAGGGTCCACCACCTATCCAGGGTGCTGGGAGACCACAGTGTGGATCATACTCAACAAACCGATCTACATCACCAAGCAAGAGGTAACGCGCGTCCACGAACCCAAATGGGCCTAAACTTCATTCACGGTAGGAATTACTCTTTGAAAGGTCCTTTTTCCTACCAATATCCTACTATATAATAGATTTCTGGTAGTGAAAAAGGCCTTTCAGTAAACTATTCCTACCGTTAACAGACTTTATGTATACCATGATTTTGGTTGGAAGAACGGTTCAGCAAAGAAACCAATAGGTTGAAGCATAAACAATTTTTTAAATAAGGGAAAAAAAGTATATAGCGTGATTCATTTCAGACAATATTTCAGAATATCGTATTAACATAATTGAATCTTTTTTTTATTATTATTATTATTATTATTATTATTATTATTATTATTATTATTATTATTGAATACTATTTTATTTAGAAGGATGCTTATTTTGGTAAGTGAAATTTAACGTTTTATGTTAAGTATCAAATGCTAATAATAATAATAATAATAATAATGGATTATAAACGTGTTTAACGTTTCTGGGTAATATGGACTACATAATTAAAATAAATATATTTAAAGTAATATGTTTTATTACAGTATAAGGCTATGTTTTTACTAAATTTGTTTAAAACGTATTTGGAAAAAAAAAATATTACGCAGAACGTATGAGATATCGTAAGTTAATTTAATTGTATTTTTGTATTCACACAACAACGTGAGGAACTCAAAACACGCATATGTATTTTTTTTAAACAGCAATTATTTCATTTTTACCGCAAAATTAGGTTTGGCTAAAATCCATGTAAAGTAAAAAGGAGGTATAGATTAATTTTCCTGGATAATGTGAAAATGGTAAACAAAATATAGGGGTATTTTAAACATTTAATTGGGTTTTTTATTGTATGAAACTATAACAGAGATTAAAATTTGAAAGTTAATTTAATTTGTATGGCATCGCATTAAGTTAATTAAAACTATGTATAGTTGGTCATTTTATATAGTACATACTGTTATTTTTGGTTATATTGAAATATTTTGAGGCGAAATATAAATATAAGCAAAATTTTTATTGCTACAATATTTTTATTGTTTATAGGAAATTAATCCATGGGGATAATTATTTTCTGGTCACCAGTCAGCGATATACGTGTGCATTGGCTGTAAAATTGTGTTTAAGTAACAAACCCAGACACATATATACCATGCACCAACAAACTGTTTCGAAAAAGGCTTGATTAAATCTCATAAATACAATATTTATAAAGTACTTTCAAAATTTTTCAGGCTGACTCAGTTTTCGTTTGTTTAGTTTGTTTAGTTTTTTTGCATTGTATATAGAATGAAAACAAATACAGCAATACTCTGATTGAAATGAGCCAGCACGTTAGTTTCCCCCTCCCCCCCCCCTTTCATGCCCCCCAAAACTCACCCGTGCCAGTTAAAAACAATCTGCTTGGCGCAATGGTTGTATTTCACGGTCCATGCCTGCATGTATGCTTTTTTATTTTTTCATCTTTCCTGTCTCTGTTGTATTATTTACATGCAATCCATTCCGTGTGTATGATTGATTGTCAAACCCTGACATTAAGTCCCAACGAGTAAACGCGTTGCTTCCTACCTTCCCCTCCCCCCCCCTCCACCACCAAAATAATAACTCCACCATTGGTGGGTAAAGGGTTTCATTTAATCAACACATCACGGGAGTGATATACAGGCCGTAACAAACAAACAAACAAACAAACAAACAAACAGTGTGGTCATTGGATAATGTCATTGGATGGATTTACTAAGGGAAAACATTTTGATGAGCCCGGCATAAGAAGGGCAAAGGAACTTCTTTTAAAAGGTTTTGATTCTCTCTGATTATTTTAAAATTGTATGTTTTATTATATCATTGTCTTGCTCATATTATTATTATGGTTTAGAGAGTCGTTGACACACCAATACTTAGTGCCATAAACACACTCAAAATAACTAGTGAAATAAGAGGAGAATAAAAGAAAAACTAAGAGAATTTAGAGTGGATAGCTGCGTGAGGGCAATCAAAGAAATAAGCTAACAATATATTGGGGAGTGAGAATATCAAATACGAAAGCCGGAATCCCTCTTGCGCAAATGTCTTGTAAATTATGGGACACATATATCCTGCAGATAGCGACAAGGTTGATAAAGTACTCGGGGTTGTAAAAGAATGACATATATATTATGGCTTTTTTTATGTAATTGCGTCTTAATACCTATTTAAATACCTATTTAAATGGTTTATCTGAATGGTACAGAATAGGAGGAATTTCGTTGAAGATATCTACCAGCATTCATCTATAGAGATAGCCAAAAAAAAATAAGGAAATAGTATCTTCATTGTAAACGTTCGTGTTGAGGTTTTCTGTATTCTAATTTTTTTAACGTGAACTTGAGAGGAGTGAAACAGTTTTATTTGATTTTGGAAAATATAACAAGTTTGATAAATTACTTCAATAGGAAAAAACTACCAGAACTATCCCAATGTCACTGTTTATTTTATGAAGACTGAAGAAAATCACATTTCAGGTTCGAACGTAATCTTGTGTCTAGTAAGCCGGTTAAACTGAGAGCAGGTAGGCTTCTGAGGGTCATATTTAGATTATCACTTAAGTTACAGACACTCGTTTCATCAGGCGAGCTTAGTTCTACTGTCAAATAAGAGGAAAATCTGGTTCAGAGTAAGTTTAACTCAGTAAGCCACAGCTAAAATCCTATTCGAGTGTACTTATTTAGGAGTTTTTATTTTATTATTTCATTAACAACGTTGACAAGACGTGTATTAATCACAACTTATTAATTTGGGGAGTGCCAGGCCTCCACCGTGGTTCGGATTCCACGTTAAACTAAAGGTCTTCCATTTCATCTCACAATAACCCTACCACTACATATTAGCGTAAGCGCGTATAGCTCTAACGGGTTGTAAGACGTGTTGCTAATAATAATAACGTGGGGTTTTTTTTAGTCCAGGGAGTCATTCTTTAATATACTCCTTAAACTTTGTTATAAATCTCATTAAAATATAAGCTATTGAGATTTGGTTCTAAAACAACTTAAGATGAGAATTATGATAACTCTCCCAATAAACACTTTAACCAACAGTGACTAAATAAAGTTATTCTCATGAGGTTAGGGGTAATCTCATGTTAGACAAGACTGCAGAAGTCGGGGAGATCGGGGTTCGATCGTGGTCGGGTGCACCCTACATGAGGGTACATTTCCTCTAAATTTAACCTTCCTAATCTCTAAAACATTAGTGTAATTAGTACATAGGCGTATAACCAGAACGGGTAGTAAGACGCGGTGCTAAAAAAAAGGTGAGAATTGCTCATGTCAAATTTCTTGCTGGTCCAAGTCACATAATTTGTAGTAGAGCCCAGCGTAATTAATTTAGGATGTTTCGTGATTTTTGTACGAATCTACTGAAGAAGACCTTATTTAGAAACCTTAACCCTTTTTTATGACATCGCTATTGATCATTTTTATATTTTGACAACATAATACTTGAAATAAATGTTTTATACATATTTAAAAAATCGCTTTTATAGAACTCTATAAATTTCTGTCAAAAAAAAAACTGACGTGTTCTTAAATTGAGATATACCCTTTGAATATGGCTAAGTGGGCAAATGTATAGGTAGTTCAGAATATATTACTTGGCATGATTGCTCTCTTGACTTGAATCGGGTGACCTGGTGCTCTAGGGGTAAGGTGTTAAACTTCTGTGCCGTGGGTCCAGGGTTCAATCCTCGGTCCCGGCACAGATTTATCTGATTACCATACTCTTCCTTCACCTCTGACAAGACGTGTATTAATCCTAACTTGTGAATGTGTGGAATGCCAGGCCTCCGTCTTGGTTCGGACCCCACGTCAAATTATAGGTCCTCAATTTCATCTCACAATCGCCCAACCATTACACATCAGAGGTGACCTGGCGGTATAGGAGTAAGGTGTCAGACTTCTATGCTGGCGGCCGGGGTTCAATCCTCGGTCCCTACAAAGATTTATCTGATTACCAAACCCTTCCTTCACCTCTGACAAGACATCTTGTGAATGTGGGGAATGCCAGGCCTCCACCGTGGTTCGGATTCCACGTTAAACTGTAGGTCCTCCATTTCATCTCACAATCACCCTACCATTACACATTAGCGTAAGTGCGTATAACCCGAACGGGTAGTAAGACGCGGTGCTATTAATAATAATAATAATAATTACACATCAGTGTAAGTGCGTACAGCCAAAACGGGTAGTAAGACGCGGTGCTAGTAATAATAATATACTTGAATTTTTATTCATGAGGCCATCTGAAAGCGATTGTTTTTACAACTCCCACTGACACTATTGTCGCTACCCGGTCCCTACCTAGTGGGTAGTTTGTCAGAAGGGCCAAAGTGTAGGGAGCTATTATCGGATAGGAGCGTTGAAATACTTGGGAGTCTTACTGAGTTTTATAATACGCTATAGTTCAAGATGTAATTTAGTGAGTCATAATTTATTACGTCTAAAAAGAGTATTTAGCACAAGTCAGGCATTCTACTAAACAGTTCTTCTGTACGTTTACATCGAAGATCTAACTACCTCGAACTGGGGACAAGAGCTTACTCTAGTCTTGTCATGATGCCTCTCCCTGCCACCAGCTGTTAAGGTTCTAATTTCAATCCTTTCTTATATTTTAAAAGTGGGTCTTTATTTCAACTTAGTTTGCTTGGTTCCATAACACTGATGTGTAACTATTCACAAATTAAGCTGATTGAAGTATCTTTGTCATATTCTTGTGAACTTTTTACATTTAGCTGGTTGATTCAGGCTTACAACACAAAAAGGAGCACGCGACTCTTAGGTAAAATTAAAATTGCATAAATGTTACTAAACATTGACTGTATTAAAGTAATCCCCAACCGTTTTTTTAACAAGACTACCAAAGAATATGAGAAACTTATGGAACTTTTTTTTACGGACAGTAAGCTCTTTTATACGACCATTACAGTTTGCAATAAGGTGCAAGGTATTCTCCATTCACGGTAGGAATTACTCTCTGATAGGTCCTTTTTCCTACCAATATCCTACTATATAATAGATTTCTGGTAGGGAAAAAGGCCTTTCAGAAAACAATTCCTACCGTGAACGGACTTTAGTCATTGTGAGCACTTTGTTTTAAGGTAGGCAGCTACACATTAATTGAAAGCAAAACAGGCTATAGCTAGGAAATACGGTCAAATAGCACGCTTGTTATACTAACCTATTTCACTATTTTTGTATCCTAACAACCCCCCTCCCCCTCCACCTGTAGTGGGTCCCACATCTTAAGGTACACCCTATATATATACGAGTTACATGTATGATGAGGAACATAATTAAACACAGATAAATACTAGAACGCCTTACAGCAAATTATAAAAGTGATTTTATAAAGTGAAGAATCTATTAAATACACTCATTAAATTTTAAATAAAGATTCCTTGACATATAATTTAAAAACAATGATATTATTACTTTTCTATAACCATACCGACTAATTAATTCTTTTTTGAAATTGCATAGTAAATTTTTACACTAATGACACCGCACACTCAAAAAGAGATAAATTCGAACAGAAATGGAACTTTAGGTTTGAAGTTAACGTTTTACATCTGGTTACAGGATGGGGACAAATGTACGACAAGGAGGGTAAAGGATTGTGTATGTGGGTAAAGGGTGGAGAGTTTAAAAAAATGTAATTTCCTCTGGAGGTACTTAAGGACTGGTTCGTTTACAACTTCCTGTAGTCCTTGTGTGTCATGAATGTTAATTAGTGGAACGACTTGCCATGGTGCTTCTCAAGATGGCATCTCTTTCCAAGCTAAAGAATCTTAGCGTGCGACGAAAGACAAGGACAACGTTTACATGTTTACATTGAGTTGTTGCCGAAACTAGTTTTCTTGTTATTCCTTAGGTTATATAGAATGGTATTAACTACTCGCGAAATAAGATTAAAAAGAATTGTTTGAAAATAAATATGTGAGCTAGTTCTAAATAAACAACTAATATCTACTTTCTCCCACCCCTCGAGTATTATTATTGTAAAATAAAAAACTTGAGATTTTTATAGATGTCAACATTTCATGACCCCTAAACCCGAAAAAGTAGTGTTTTCAATAAGTTCTGTTTGTTGCAAGGACTATAGCCGAAACCATTTTATCGATCGGGTTAAAACTTGATATATATAGGGTTTTCATAAGGTTCCTCAGAGGGCATATTTGAATTATCTTTCCAACCTTAAAATTAAGGGTAGTTTACCAAAGGGTGGGGAAAAAAATTCTCAAAATTTGCTCTAATTATTTTGATTAAATCTCATATTTAGGCGTTGTTTAACGTTACAAATAAAATGATAGCCTTCAATTTCTTAAGAAAATGAATTAGTGTACATTACATCAGTAGTTCTTAACCTTTTACTATTCATGCCCTCCTAAATATACTAAAATATATTCGTGGCCCCCTAGTTTTTATTAGCATATTAATCATTAAGATTTAACCTAAAATAGTTGCTTTATTTACTTATTATAATAAAAAACAATTTAAAAACAGAAATGATCTTACCTACATGTACTTATTGGGATCTCTGCTACTGAACACTTTCCATTAATTTGTTTATTCTTGTTTTGATTGTATTACTTAATGTTATTTGCATGCAAGAGTTAATTCAGAGTCGATTTCGCTGCTTCGTTTTAATATTTACAATTGTGTAAAATCTATTTTTACATAAGTAAGTAAAAACAAAAGACAGCAAATTTTGAATGGCAATGTTAAGCAGAAGTTGATTTTTTTGTATTATTCGTGATTTATATTATCAGTGCTTCCCCTCCCCTTTATTACCCTGGAAAATTGAAAGTTTACTTTACGATCATCGAATTATTTCTTCCAAAACGAAAATTTTAAGAAAATTGACTTCAGTAATATGCAAAAAACATTTTAAATTAATTTTTCAAGGTCCCCAAAACACCTTTCGTGGCCCCTAGAGGGCCGCGGCTACCCGGTTAAGAATCGCTGCTTTACATCATCGGAAATTTCCAATTTTGATCATATTATCTCTGCAGCTATTGAAATATGAAATAACTTATCATTTCAAGGTTGTAGCACTATTAAAAATAAAAATGTTTTGTTTGAAATATATTTTTATAAAATCAATATTTTGTCAAATATATGTTTTAAATTTAGGACAGGGAAATTTTTATGTTCTTTGGTGAACAAAGACGTTATTTGTTCTTAGATATCTTTCTATGACTGTTATTCTCTTTGGTGGAGTGTTTCTTCGACAATGTATATTATTTTGTTTCACGTATCTTACGAGTTTTGAGTATATATTATCTCCATATTTAGGCAAAGGAGTGATAAAGTATGTGCGGTGCGTTGTATCATTTATTTATATTTTCCCTGAGATACACGTATTTAACCATGCTAATGAAATAGGGATGAATAAAATATATTTCTTAGAAAATGTACGCAAATATTAATGGAGGCACCCATTTATTTTTTAAAAAAAACAGCCTACAGCTTGTATTCGAACCCCGACCACCCCATCACCAGAAAACTAGACCAGATGAGCCTTACATGTATTTCGCATATATATACACATTTTAACTCTAATGATATAATAATTGGAAATATAAAATTAATTACGGGCGTGTGAGATAAAGTTTTTTCGTTTGATACAAGAACGAGTCTCAACTATCGAGGCAAGATCGAGAACGAGAATTTTAGATTCCCTTACTTCGGAACGAGAACGGAGATTAAAAATGTAATATAATTAATTATTTATAAATTTGCTAAAACTATCTTAAAACACTTTGCAATATTTAGATTGTTTAAATAATACACAGGCCCTGATATAAAAATTTAAACAAATATATCAAGTTTAAAACTTAATACAAATTAGACACCATATTATGACACGTTAATAGCACCAAAGAAGCTAGAATATGAAATATACTCATTAACTCTAGACTATACATGCTTAATTATTTCTTGTTGGTTGCAACTAGCATAAACTGTTCTTGGTAATTAATTATATATTTGATGCGTGGTCTATGAGTAGTAACTCTATAAAGAGTGCGCAACACTCCAACATGGCGGGTGACCAATTGAAATCTATTCACCTAAGCTATCTTTTTTGTTTTATGTGAGATATAAAATACATCAATTAACCAAAATAGCTTAAATAAAAACCTATTACATATAAAAGAATCATAGTAAATATAAAAATTTGTTGAATTACCCAAAGCTTTAAATATTCAGGAATGGAAGAACAATTCCCGAAATTCTCGATATTATAGCATATTCGGCCCGACAGTCGGGCCGAAAACGGTAAAAAAAAAAAAATCCTGAGGGAATCACGAAATTCTTAAATCCCGCACACCCTTATAGAATTTAGAAGAAATATACCCGCAATTTCACAGAAGGGGAGGGGAAACTATTTAGTTAAAAAAACTACGCTCAGCACACCCGGTCGGGATTCTAACCCCTTCCTCGAAGTAAATGGTAAACCAGACCAGATGACCTTGAATATGCGAGTACGGACAATGTATAATGAGTACGTTTATATCTTGGTGACAGTAAATTTAATTAGCTATATTGATTTTTACTTTCTCAGTGTAGTCGTGAATACTTTCGACGTCGAGTCTTCTTTGATGAATCTTGACGTTTTTTGTGCGCGCTTACTCAAAATTGGGTTTTACAATTATGTCTGTCTGTCTTATTTTGGTACTTGCCCCCACAGCTGAAACACAGGGTTAAATTTCTTTCAAACTTCGTGTTTGGATCTCACACGCTCACATATCAAGGATAAATATGACCCTAATTCTATATCAAAATTTAAGGGTAGTTTGTTTACTAATAACTGATTTTTTATCAAAATGTAGCCTATATCTTGGAGTGTTTTACATTATACAAAATTGTGTTTGTTTATGTGAATGAAATATTCAATATTGGTAGATTTTTTCCTATACAAAATTTTAAACAGCTTTGGATTGTAAATATAGACCTTATATAAGTATGATCAAAAGTACACTTACCATAATTTGAGGTAATTTTATAAATTTGGTCCATTGGGAACTATTGAACAAATATTTACTAAATATAGGTTTCAACACCAATATATTTTAATTAAAATCAACTCTTAGGCTAAGAAATTATTTATTTAACATATTTGGATACAAGCATAGACTATCTATTGACACTAACTTTATTAAGTGAATGATAAGTAGACCCTAGCTTGGGTTTGCTTGCGTCATCATAGGTTAAATGTGGAGAGATAGTGTGCCAGGGACTACGATGTCGGTCCACTAAGCATTCACTAACGCTCTTGCATACCACCCTTACTGCCTAGAAATGAAACTTGGTTTAAAGATAAGCTCGCTTATAAAAAAAATCATTCATATATAAATTTGTTTGATAATTTTCACTCTCTATATGTTATAGCAGCACACGATTTGATCTGTTTTAGCTGTACGCGCTAAGACAGCTAAAGCAGGGCTTAGAAGAGACGCCTAAAGCGCCTTTAGGCAACAACGCAAGACCTATACAAGAGTTGTTCCACAGAACCGTTAGAACTAATATAGACTTTAGAAAAGAAGAGGTAAGTCATCACTCATTACTCGATATAAATCAGTAGAGATCATTCCGTTAGTTAGTTTTAAACTAGCTCCAGCTAGTATTCTTTCCTTTCCCAATGGTCAAACCTTAACTTTTTAATGTACAGTAAGATTGTAGCCATGAAATGTATAGTCCGTTCTACATAAGAAATGCCTTATTTGACAGCTAGAAAATTTACTAAAACTATTTTCCTGTATTCATACGTCAAGTCAGCAGAAGTAACTTGTGATTATTACTATCCAAAATATATCACTGTTAAATAGTAGAATTTTATCAATTTTGACCTCAAAATAATGTTTATATTTTCTGAAAGGCTTAAGAACTTTCCTAATAATGTGTCCTATCAATTCACGACTTTTTAAGTTAGAGCTCAATACTCCAATAACCCACCTCGAACGTTTGGTCTAAGGTGCTACTCTCGCAGTGGACTAGCCCACCGATGACGGGGAGATTGAAGCTGCAATCTTGGTCGACTGAATTGAGGGTGGTTTTCCTCTCTCTCCGCTCAAATGCTGGTACACTTTCACTAAGTATAGCCTTCTTACTCACTAAGTACCATAAGCTTAGTACATAAGCTTATAACCTGAACGGGTAGTAAGATGATGGGTTTTTTTGAACAATCCAATCAAAACGACTTTAACTGAGCTAATAATTTCAGAAAATAAATACTAACAAATTAATAACAGTTATTGTTAAGGAAATATTTAATAATGGGCTTAATATATTTAAAAATATTGTTTTAATCTCATACTTGAGTTCTTCAAGAACTCATTTATTTTCATGCTAAGCATTATAATAAATTCCAGTGCTGGATCTCAAAGGAGTAATGGGACATCAATACATATAAGACTTGACCAACATAACCATACTTTTTTTATTCTATATTATATCATACTTCAACATTATCTAAATCAACTTTGCTGATATTAGCCTAATTTTATTCTGGATTATTTCAAAATAAGTTTCTACTTTAATGTGTATGATCATGTGACGTTATATTTTATGTCATATTTTGTGTGTTAATATTTTAATGTGGCAACCTATGTTTTAGACTATTCATCAACTCGTTTGACCATTTTATAAGTTGATGAAATATTTTAATTTTCTCTAATTGTTCATAAACATACATATTGTCCCTCTAAAAACTTTCATTTTTTTTAATACTTTATTGTTTTCAACATCACATTATATAGTATCCACTTTAATATCAGCTTAACTTTTGAACGTAAATTTGTTATTTTATAGATCGACATATCTTTATTCTTAACTCTCAGCCATATAATACGAATGTGATTAAATAATTCAGTATTTTATTATTATCAAACTAGTTTTGAAAATGAATATAAAACATTGATTTTAATATTTCTGAAGAAAGCTTTAAAAGTTAGTAAGCAACCTCAAAAATAATTAGACAAATAAACAAAATCATAGATGTTTCTAAATGATTTATACACGTTTTCAAATTATCTTCTGATTTTCTACAGTGAAACATTTTATCAATCCTGTCTGTCTGTTTTTAAGTTACATATTTCGTTTTTAAATATATTTTAAATAATTACTGTGAATAATTTGAAACCACTCTGAAATCTGACATAATTATACTCAAAATTTAAAAGAAAAACGAAACATGGAATTTATGTATGTAATGCTTGACTTATGTTTTTATTTTTACGTAAAAAAGTTGTTCAAAGTCACTAAAGTGCATATAAATCTAAATCATCCCTTCCCCTTTCATCCCTCCAGTTGGCCCTATAACGTCAGATGATATACCCCTGTGAGTCCGTAAGAGGTGACAAAAGGAAGACGTAAGGAGTTGGCTGCCGTATTCCCTTTTCATGTCAGTGTTTCAATTAGCAGCTGTACTGGTGGCGGCCCCCATCCGCCCTCCCCCCCCCC
>CABFOW010003649.1:2499-33383 GCA_902141385.1 Timema californicum | reverse complement strand
AATTTATCCCTTTAGTAACAGTTTTGCATAACTTGGCACCATGTTTCTATTTAAGTTGATTAATCAATTATTCTTAAGGTTGGAGTTTAGGAGACGCAAGCAGTGCTTTAGCAGTTTTTATGTAAAAAAAATGTTGGCAGAAAGAAAGAAATTCTCCAATAGAAATAATAACTTAATAATATTAGCACCGCGTCTTACTACCCGTTCGGGTTGTTCGATTTTTAAGTACTAATTACGCTACTGGATGACCTGGCGGTCTAGGGGTAGGGTGTCAGACTTCTGTGCTGGCGGCCGGGGATCAATCCTCGGTCCCGGCACAGATTTATCTGATTACCAAACCCTTCCTTCACCTCTGACAAGACATATTGTGAATATGGGGAATGCCAGGCCTCCACCGTGGTTCGGATTCCACGTTAAACTGTAGGTCCTCCATTTCATCTCACAATCACCCTACCATTACACATTAACGTAAGTGCGTATAACCCGAACGGGTAGTAAGACGTGGTGCTAATAATAATAATAATAATAATAATTACGCTAATGGATTAGGAATTAGGAAGGTTGAATTAGAGGAAGTGAACCTGTATTTGCGTGGAGGGAGAGTGGAAAACCATTTAGGAAAAACCACCCTTAGTTTACCCGACAGAGATTCGAACCTAAATCTCCCCATCCTAATTCTCCAATAGAAACATAGAGTTTAATTTTCTTCACATGGTGACTTTAACAGTTCTTAAATATATATCAAGAGTATTTTGGAATTTAATAAAAACTTCTTCTCTTCGTTTAAAAAGTGTCTCATCTAATGCCACTATGCTCGTGACAGATATTAAACAACTGCTGATATCACCGTATGAAGAAATTTAAACATTGTTTCATTTTGACCACGAAAAAAAGATTTGCTATAAAAAAAAATTCTTACGTCCCCACAATCACCATAAGGAAATAAATTTATTAATTAATTAGTACGCTCAGAACCAAGGTTATTAATTACTCCCTCTAAAATTCGAATAATTTGAAGGATATTTCTGAAAAAATGTATCCGCATTAGCATACAAAACGGTTGCAATATCTACACGTTGTCACACGCTGAATGTTGACCCATGATGCATTGCAAAGCAAACTGAAACAGCCGATTACTAACATATTTTATTTTCTAGTGGATTTTAGATCACTCTCCCGATGGATGTTTTCAAATTATAACGCTGTGACGTGGCACAACCCAATAAATGATTACACACACATTCCATTAACTGGTCATTTCAAATCTCCTCACAACATCCAACGAAACTGTCTGCTTGCTGCTGGCTCTACAGCACATGCGCTGTCAAATGCGCATGCGCACTGATCTGAGATGGTTGAGTTTGAAATTTGATTGGTCCTCCCGTGCCGGACATCTCAGGCAGAGCGAACGAAGTAAAGATGAGTTGAACTTTAGTAGAACAGCACGCGCCAATGAGGCGGAAATCTTGTGATCGGCTTAGAGATAATCACGTGACCAAATTTCTGTTCAGCGCCTCTTTTTTTTTTCAAACGAGTGAATCCACAGTAATCTATCAAGGTGCAGTTTCGGATTAATCGCAAAGTCTGTTTCGTGTCTTTTACCTATTTTTAGATATTTTCATAACAGAAGGTAACATGATTTGAGTCCATAATTTTTCTCATGAAGATGTTATGGTCCAAAGGAGGCAAAAACTCTATAACCTTAGTCACATAATTACGATGTACTGAATCTCCCTTGAAAAAAATTAATAAATTTAAGAATGTTAAGTGAACTACAACATTTATGTAATCAGTGTCTTAGGTGTCAGCTTTGTAACATATCAAAGAATTTGTGAAAAACTCTTAACAGACAAACCAAACAAAGAACGAAATAATCTTCATATATAAATTATATTCTCTATGGTACTGTATTTTTTTATTTTCTAGACATTAATGTGATTTTATTCATAATTTAAATCGTAACTAAAATGTCATTTTGAATTTTTATTTCAGGGTAAATACTGTCCAAGTATGTATAAGGAGATGTACTACAGAGGTGAGTAAATTAAATATAGTTTATATTTATTTAATAAAAAAGAAACCATTAGTTTAATGTATATAGAAGTAATTTTGAGGTAAAACCACATTACATCTGTAAGAATATGCCGTTATATAGATGAATCATTTTGTACCCTAAATTTAAAAGTTGTAACATAATTTATTGAAAGCTCTACTAGTATTAAGTTACATATATACCAATGGCATTTAAATTTTTGTTTATTCAGCTCTTAGAGTCAGTCTGACAATATATCATAGTTGATTATTTTTAATATGTTTTTATTTAATTATCGACGGACTTGCATTGAAGTGTAAAAAGTATTTTAAATTAATATTTGAGAAAAAAAACCTTTGTGCTGACAGTTGGGATCAAAATGAGGCCTATATAAATATCACTAAGGACCTTAGTTCTTAAGGGTTTTTAAAACCTAATATTTGATTAGAGTAAGACTGCATATACTTTTTTTTTAGTTCTAACAATTGTTTTGCACTCGCATATATAAGGTTTATTGTATATATTGTTGCTATGAATTCATAAAATCGACCAGTTTCTAAGAAGAAATAGCAAATATTCATAAACAACAATATCAAAATATTATGTCAGATTTTTTTAAAACACTACGCTTTATAAATAATGCCGGACTAACAAATTTAACTAATTAGTTACGGATGATGAAGGTAGAATTTAAAGAAATTGTATTCTTATGTGCATGGAGAGTGAGAGTGGAACCATCTGGGTTTCGAACAACGATCTTCACATAACCAGTAAACTAGACTAGATGAGATTGATTCCTTCGTCCATGTACTCATCAATATGTACTTCAATTTATTTTTTTATTTTTTTACCAAAGAATCTTACTACCCGTTCGGGCTTATACGCTTTCAAAAGGTTGAATCCACCCACCTTTAACCTGGTAGTTTTAAACAAGAGGAATGCGTCATGGTTAATAAAACATTGTCACTTAACTCCTTCGGTGGGGGATGGTTGTTCAAAGTCGTCACTCTCACAATAGAAAGGACTGTCGATAAAGAAGAGATCGTTTCTTAAATCACGGTCGGGTGTATTGAGATTTTTTTTCCCCCTGAATGGTTTTCCACTCCTTCCTCACAAAAACACGTGTAAACTTGCTCTAAATTCTCCCTTCCTCATTCCTAATATATCAGTGTAATTAGTAAATATGCTTATAACCCGAATGGGTGATAAGATGTGGTGCTAAAAAAACTGTATTACTTGTATAAGAACTAAACACATGTATGGGTGTTTGTGTATCAAGATAATAAATGTATTTCAAATCCAACCAAGCAATCCTAAAGTCATTGCTCATGAGTTGAGAGACTCCCTTACTTATGAGAGATGGTGTGTAGCGGGTAGGATTGGCCGCAGAAATAGTGTGCATGACTCTAATCGGAGGAACGGCTTGGACCAGACTTTCTGCCCCAAGGGGTTTAATATCCTTCTTCGAATTAAATGTTGGTTAAATAAGTTTTAATATGTTTGTAACTTTACATGGGCTTTATAACTTATATGTAAATGTTTATTGCTATTAAATATTGAAAAACCCGCTTCGGTGGCCGCGTGGTCTATTGCACTTCTCTATCAGTAGACTAGACTGCCGATGACAGAGAGATCAAGGTTTGAATCTCATTCGGGTGTACTGAGGGTGGTTTTTCCTAACTGTTTTTCAACTCTACCTCTACGCAAATAAGGGTACACTTCGTATTAATATAACCTCCCTAATGCCTAAAACAATTAGCGTAATTAATATATAAGCGTATAACCCAAATGGGTAGTAATGGGGTGTATTCCAATTTATTTATGTAACTACTTTAATTTGATTGATTTCTTACAACATTACTTTAAAGTTGTAATTCCTTTACCCATTATTATTTTTCTCTAAATAAATTCTTTGCTTAATTATTTCGTGATTCTGTTACAGCCACCAATTGGAACGTGTAGATGGGACCCCCAAGTCTCTCTGAGCTTGGTGTAACGGCGCGTGATCCCAAATAGAGATGGACTATCTCCAACTCCAGGGTCTCATCAAATGCAGCCAACCTGATCTCTGGAGTGCCCGCATATTCGCGTGTGACACGGTACGCACCAGTGCGTAATGGTGTGTGCGTGCACTACTGCATGCGTGGAACGTACCGGGAAATACGGCAAGTGCGTACACACCGGAAACCCCGCAACTGAAGTTACAATGTCGTCAAATGATTCGCACGAAAAACCCCGAGATGGTGTGGCATGTAATCACTTTATTTTTATGTTGCTACTGACAAGAATTATTTGCTTTGAGTAGTAATTTTTACTGAGTTATGTATGAAAGAAAAAATAATAATGAGAACTAAATCGTTGTTTGAACAATATACAACTAACAAATGGATTTGTTCCTACGGTGTGAGAAAATCGATTTGATATCTTGTGACTAGGAAATTGTAAAAAAAAAGAAGTGTTATTTTAAATAAACTGACATAAATAAAAGTGAATAAAATATGTAACACATAACATAGAAGATAAATATTTTTGCCAAATAACCAGGTTAATCGCTTTGAATATATGAACCACGTGGAGATTTTGTTTTTTGTTTTAAATTTTATAGTCAGTGTTCTTATTATACTGAAGTTCACTTATAGGTAAATTATTATTTGTTAAGAAATAATGTGAATGGTTGACTTAATAAAATAAATTTCCAGCTTTCCGAATACCTTGCCTAGTTAAGTTTTCCATAAGTGTTGATAAACTGTTAAAATAATATCTGGAAGATTAAAAATGTAATATTTAGTTTATGATAAATAGCATTTATATGCATTATGCCATAATTAATATATAGTTTGAGTAACCTGAAATTAAACACAATTTTGTTTATTGGGTATTTAATATAAAAAAGCTATTTGCATAAAAAATTAAAACCATACTTTTTTACTATTTTGGGTATATAGTGTTTTAATTGAAATAAAATGTGTAGACAAAAGCTCTAAGATGATACTTCACAACATTAATCTGTTTCCTTGAACATTAATAATAATTTTTTAATCATTTTACTGAACTATTATCATTCTGGCAGTCAGTCAAGTTTAAGTTCAATCTGAAATAACATCAAATAAACAAATTGTTTGGGCTCTATTGATGAAATAATAACTGTAAGAAAATGTATGTAGCCAATAAAAAATTAATATTACCAAAATAATATTTTGTTGTAAAATGAAAAATTTACAATTATGTACCACACTTATAAAAATCAAAATAGCTAAATTCAATATTTTGTATGTAAAACAGTAATGGTACAATATAATATTGTTTCTTCATATAAAACATCTATAAAAATTTGTGTTTTTGAAAAGGTTAATATTTATTTGGAATAAAAAATAATAGATATTTAAATATTTTGTGTTTTTATGCTTTTATCTAATAGATTATTTTAATACAAATATAAATGCACTCAACATAAACAAAGATGGCATGGACAAATTGTTGAACAAATCTAATTGAGATGTTGTGTTCATTCATTAGTGGACACAACTCATATAAACACACAATATTTCAAAGTCTTGTGTTCGAAATACAAGCCGTTTTACATAGTTCTCCTAGCTGACTAGTAAACTTTTATTTATTGAAACAATGCATAGAGCATGGTGGCGCATATTTTGGACACAGACTTTGAAATATTGTGCTTTTGGGGCCGGTTTATTTGGGACTTCATGCGCTGTATATGCGATGCGTGAATATCCACAGGAAAGTAACACTTGTAACGAATACAAATAAAACAATGTGTATTTTATTTCTATAAGCCACATAGGCTGTGGTGATCGAATTAAGGAACCTTTGAAGATGAATATATATATACATATAGAAAATAGTATAATATTTTCACATGGCAAATATTGGTAGTTATTTTTATTTTAAGTATGAATATAAAAGGCTAACATGGTTTCATAGTAATTTGATTAATAAAAAGGCGTTAAACTAATTATTATAGCAGTTCCACTAGAAAGCAGACTAAGTAAATCACACAGTTCTTTATATGATTTTATATGTGGTTGACAGGTGGATGTGTATCTGGGTGTGTGTTTGTTCAGTCCCGAATTGGTTGTTTACTAATATATCTAAATATTAGAATAATAAGATTTAATAGAGTTTGTCCTTCTTGATAAAATAGCCCTAAAATAATTGCCAACCAAAAATTTTGAGGGTTTGGATGTTGTTTTTTAGCATCACGTCTATCTGTACAGGTATATGTACTGATTACGCTTATTATTTTAAGGATGAGAAATGTTTAATTTATAAGGAAGTGTGCCCGCATTTGCATGGAAGTAGATTGTAAAAGTTTTTTTTTTACACCACCCTCAGTACACCCAACTGAGATTCAAGTCCTGAACTTCCTGTCTACGGCAGTCTAGTCCCACATGAGATTGATACCCTAGACCATGCAGCCACCTAATTAGGTTGTTTGGATGTTAGATAATATTATAAGAGCATGTCTTATTTAAGTTTTTGTGTTTGTATTCGGAACTCTCTTACTATACCTCAACCCCCTCCTCCCCTCCCCATTCTTTTGAGAAACTCATTAATTCCTTGGAGTGTGTGTGGGGGGAGGTGGGTTCCAACAGATTCCAGAGTTAGCCAAACCCATCTGAGAATTACTTTTCGACTCCCATGGATTAATGTGCCTTAATTATTTACATAAATAATATTTATTCTTGAATAAAATATTAACGTGAGATATTTATTTTGAAGTGTTAACAGTATGATAACTATGATCACATTTTAGTACTAAAGTGATTTTTAATGAAATGCTAGATTTCTGAGAAGAAATAAAAACCACTTTTTATATTATTTAAACCCCAAGTCAATATTTTTCTATTTTGTGACAATATGTTCTACTATTTTTGTAAAATGTTCCCAAAATAAATCATTCCAGCCCAGTTAACAAAAAGTTTTCTGAATGAACGGTAGTACATGAATTCCACAGTAAAATAAAATAAATAATTCAAAGCTAATTCAATCTAACTTTATATAAAAATACTTTTTATAAAGCAAACATTGTAGACTCGTTTGGTTCCTAAGAAAAGACTCGAGAGAAAGTAAAAATATAAAAATAATATTAGTTAAACATATAATTTATAAATGTTTGAATTGGTTGAACTAATTTCGATACAATTTATATATACGTCATACTAATTTAAACGTTTTATTTTATTTTTGCAATAGAACTATTGAATGCATGTAGAATTATGTGAGAGTTACATAAAGATGTATTATTTTTAGAGAGCCAAATATTATATAGAATATTTTGTAAACTGATGGTATACTTGGTCCAGTTATTATAATTACGTTAAAAAAAATGAGGTGAATTTTTCATTTATGTGTGGATGATATATAATCTACACTGTCACAAATAGATTTAAATAGAAAACAAATACATAATTTAATTCTACGCTCCTGTAGATATTTGGAATACATCACAAAACAAATATATAGTGAATAACTAATAGTTTTATTTAAAACGTACAAAAGCGATGTTGCCGTTTATCACACGGGCCTTCCCTGCGTTTTTGCTGTGACAATCTAACAAATGTTTTTCGTAATGTTCATTGCGTGTACTAAACTAAACAACCATAGTTTACCAATGTGTATAGAAAATTACTACTTGTTTGGGTATCCATACAAAACCCTTTTACCCTTTGAATATTTAAAAAAAATATCGTTATAGTTCAATATATTTTTACGGAAATCACATATACTTTGGTTAATATTGTGGGTAATTCAAGATCATTGTAAATCAAATTAAATAATCTATTTTTTTATGTTTATCAACCTTGAACTGACTTTTTTTTAACTCTACTTCAATTAAAGATCTATATTTATGATAAAATACAATTATGCTCAAACTGCGATACGTAGTGGTGTGCAAGCTCGTCTGCAGAAGGGACCATAAGGAAAAGGGTGGAAGAGTTTGAGAGTACAAAATGGTAATGCTTACTTACTTACATACTTAAGGCCGATACACACAGAACGTTAAGCTAAGATTTGCTCTGCTAACCTTTTAGAAAAATTAGCGGACCATGTACTTAAATGTGATGATTCACACAAAAAGCTAAGCTATGTCTTGCTACGCCACTCTATGTTTTTTACTATTGCCAGCATGTTAATTTTTTCCGTCTCCCAGTTTGAGCCATCTTACGTTGCGCATGTGCATAACGACACTTGGGCTCTGTGTTGAACAGACGCAGTGCTGGTTTGGTGAAAATAACTAAAGAAGTGTTGAAGTATTGTTTTCAGTTTGTTTCTCGTGTATTTAAGTAATATTATATTTAAGATTTATATTTATATTTGACCAAGTCAGACCTCTCTCCACCTCCCAAATTTTCTTCATCTTCCAAAACAACTGCTAACAGCGGCATCTTTTCTTCCTCAGCGCTATCATCTGAACTCAAACAAGGCATTTTGTAGAACGCCATCATAGCTATACTTCACTGGAGCAGACCAAAAAGTAACAACACTGAATTCGGGAGTGAAAAGAGGGACCATGGCTTAGCTTAGCTTAGCTTTCTGTGTGTATCGGCCTTTTCTCTATGACATTAGGAACTCGAAAGTTCACTGTCACAATTATAAAAGTAGCATGCCAAAATCTATATCTTGAGCTATTTCTATCCAGTCCATCTCATTACACCCTCTCTCTTTCATGTAAATTTTTAATGCTATCCTCCCATCTGCATTTAGGTCTTCCCAATGGTCTCTTCACATTGGGTTTGCCAGTCAGTACTCTGAACAAGGTTCTGTATTCTTAAATTGGCGCTGCATATCCTGCCCACCAAAATATATGAGAATCGATTATACTAATAATGTATTTTGATGAGCATATGGTATGTAATCTCATCTACTTCCCAGTAGATTCATCCCTTTTTGGATTAAATATCTTCCTAAGTACCTTGTTTTCAAACACCCTAATTTATTTTCATTATGTAATCTAAGCAACCACATTTCATACCCATAGAGGACAACCGGTAAAAAAAATTGTTTTGTATAGTCTGAGTTTTTTTTATTTTTACATCCCTTCACAGCGGGCAAGATTTTAACAACTTACTGACCGAATAATGGCATGCATTTCCCCGACTGTATTATTTCCCTAATTTTCACTCTAATAATATTGACATTCTTTGCAAACTTCACTAAGTCAACAATGATTTTTACTAAAGGTGGTATTTCATGTGAACTAGGCATAAGAAAATAATTCATGAAACAAATAGCCGAAACTATTGTTAATGCATTTTAGTTGGGATAGTCCCTCATAGATATCATATTCTGAAAATTGAAAAATGACACCTGGATAGCTCAGTGGTAAGAGCATTGGCGTACTAAGCCGAAGGTCCCGGGTTCGATTCCCGTGTCCAGGTGTCATTTTTCAATTTTCAGAATATGATATATAAGAAAATAAGCCTAGTCAAAATGATATATTTTACTGCTTGATAAAGACTTCCATTAAAAGAATTTTCTGATTTGGCCAGGGGACAATTAGGTACGTTTTAATGTGTTCTATATATGCTTCAAACGCTTATAAAGTGGTCAACTTTGGGGGGGAAATTTAATCCGCTGGTATTTTTTTTGTAAATTTGATATTTTTTAAATAAAATTGTAATTTGATACGTTGAGTTACATTTAAACCCCGAATAATTCGATCTTTTACGAAATTTTTAACTCCATTGACTCATTTAATTTTTGCCATACTAACAGACTCTAATTCCATAATAGCGATACCCTAAAAGAGTACCGTTTATACCTAATTTTCAATTATGTGTAGTTTTTTTTAATAAAGACCGTTTGGTCTAGTGTTTTCCACAAAAATAATATCACAATATCATTATTGATAAGGAAGTAAAATACTCATTTGGGAAAATCATATAAAATCTATTTATTTTTAAGGTGAGGTGGAAAGGGAGGCGAGAAAATGCAAGTGATTTGGCAGTTTTTATAGTAAAACTTTGTTTTGGCTAAAATAAATAAAATATTGCTCCAGTAGCAAGGCTTAGTTTAATTGTCTTCACATGGTGATATAAACAGTTATTAAATATTTGTCAGGGTGTCCTGGAAATAATGACAACTTTTTCTATTAATTTAAAAAGTTTCTCATCTAATGCCACTATGCCTATGGCAGTTATTCAACAAATGTTGATATCACCATGTATACAAAATTAAACTAAACGTTGCTCCTAGAGAAATATTTTATTTATTCTGGCCAAAAAATTGTTTTGCTGTAAAAACTGCAAAAACACTGGCCATTTCTCGTGTTCCCTACATTCCCACCTTAAACCTTCTACTAAATAAGCACACAATTTTCTTGACTAATATAAGTCAAAGTAAAATAAAATCAAAATTGATATATTTAAGGCTTATGGAATTTAGTTGAAATCGGATCAAAGCTAATATTTTACCATTTGGATAGCCTTGATTTTTTAACATGGGTGTCAGGAAAAAAATCTCTATCAAATGCCACCCATATGTAAGTAAATATTCTCACACTTGGACATTACTATCGGAATGGCACTTATGAAGCTTCAAAAACAATAAAACAAT
This sequence comes from Timema californicum, assembly GCA_902141385.1. NCBI lineage: Eukaryota > Metazoa > Arthropoda > Insecta > Phasmatodea > Timematidae > Timema > Timema californicum. The sequence goes on along the minus strand of CABFOW010003649.1, from coordinate 22,774 downwards.
CTTTAAACATCCTACAATTTTCAGTCGTGAATTTATTAAAATGGTTTTATTTATTTGATCAACGTTAGATGTATTTTTATCTAAACATTTACTTTGAACTTGGGACTGAAACATTTCAATTGTAACACCCTCTCTGTATCCTCATACTACCCGACCAGTGAAAGTAATAAAAGGGAGAGTATGAACTTAACATACAAGATAAATGGATATTATAAAAATATGTAAATTCAACAATGAGCAGTTTATTCAATTGGAAGACAAGAGCGCAGTTAACAGTACATGGTATAATTACATCATAATGAGTTCTGTTGGAAATTATACTCGAAGTAAACAACTTTACATGATTAAAGTTGCGCAAGTGTATACACCAAAAAGGACACATGAAATCCATCATCAAACTGATGGTTCAGTCTATAAGAGACAATACCATTACGTACAAGTTATAAATGTGATACAAATTTACAAGGGCCTAAAGGGCACCTTAAAATGGTTCCGAAAAATTCGTACTTCCCAGAGTACGATATACTAATTTAAATTAAAATCAAACTTGACGACCATACTACAAAATACACAATACGTGAGAGTTTGGCTTACAGACCTAAGTCAAACTCCCCCGGGACTATCTGATCTGACTAGAATATGGAATCAACAGTTCCACCAATAAACAAGACTTTAACTGTTCAAAAGGATTTTACGTTAATAAAAACATAGAAATATTAAAAGAGTAAAAGATTAAAGTCATTCTAATTCAATATCCAAAAATAAATGTTACATTACGTTACGTTAATCCAAAATATAAACTAAATTTATAATAGTTACTTCGCAGATCGGAAACAGTGTTACAAAAAATCTACTATTCCTAACAATTTGATATTAACTTGTGAAACTCAGAAATAAACAAAGTATATGTATGAGAACTAATATATAAGCAAATGTTCAAGCGCCCAAAAGGCGACACATAAAAGTAAAGTATTTAGAAAAATAGACGATCATGATAATAGTCTGATATTTTAAACTGATTATTTTAAATAATTATATACAAGATTTTAGAGTCGAAAATAAATTAGAGTCCATTACTCCAACCGTCAAAGTGACGATATGATACAGTTTACAAGTTTTATCCTGCCATTGTCCAGGTCCATGCCAATGGTCTAACGTCGATGGTTGATCGTAAGATAGTCAATTATTGCACGCTTGCACAGCCATTATATAGGGATTTCGTTGTTATGAAGGGGAGGTGGGAATACACAAACACACGCAAGGTGACGTCACGATGCCTGCAAATAGTCACGTAGATCTTTGTTGATAGTTGTTGCTCCATCGGAAACTCAGCAACATTTCCAATCACCCGATGTTTTGAAGGAGGTTCTTATTCCATCCGTCAGAGGTCAGCTACGTAAGTATCCTCTAGCAGGCGTTGGTAGTTCATGCCTCATTACTTGCTAGTCCATTTTGAGTGTCGGGACGAGTTGTTGATACACCGGACCTCTCTTGCCCCAGTCGCCGATCTTGGATTCCCGTGTGTAGTTCAGCCTAGCGGGATTCTATTGAAAGCAGATTCATATTGTAATTACATTGATTTGGATTGAGTCGTAAAACATATTGTCCAGCATTGTTATATTATGTCTTCTTAGCCTACAAGAATTGCAACAGCGAAAAATACTATTGTAGGGATCCTAAATTTAATTGAATTTATTGGAGCGGATAGTATGATTTGATGCGATACATCCATTTACGTCAGTATGGGGCGTGGTCCAATTGTAACACTATACGACGTAATGTTCCACAATAAATTTAAAGATTTTAATTCAATATTGAAATATATCAACCATATTTTTGCGTGAACCATATTTTTTATAAATTACAAACCATTTCTTAATTAACGTGAGATTTATATTTCAAAATATAGCTAATATGAATATAAAGTCGGAATATTCCTACAGGGCTATTTTCCTTAGAAACCCTATAATATGAGTTTTACTAATGGAAAAAATTGTGTGAATATGTGGCATTAAATCATGATCAACGGCTTTTTAAAAGCATATTTGTGGAGCCATGAGACTAGGCTTTAGCAAAAGGGCTCTAGATCTAAATTTCTTCTAACAAATACAATAATTATTTTATAGGCTTTCAACGGAAAGTTTTATGGTATTTGAGAATTAGTAGCGTGATTCCCTCTCCACCTTAATATAAGGAGTTTCGTAGTTTTCTTTCTTTTCTTATTGATATGACAGATAGAATAGATAATTAGTTCCAGAAAACGACACAAACCATTGTATCTTAAGCCATGTGGCTCGACAACTATTGGCACTGTCTTGCTGACAAAGGTGGCTGCCTTAAGCGTAATATATAATACAAAAGTACTAAAGAGGTTACTTAAGGTTCTAAGTTCGAATGACTTGAGTATCAGATTGGATTTAATCGGTTCTACCTCGGGTTGAAACTAATAACATTGTTGATGAGTTCCAAAAGCTACCGCTGCAGTCGTATAATGTTATAGAAAGTTTGGTCCGGAGAGACAAGAGGAGACCTGTATTGTGCATCACAAGGTACGTGAGTAGGGAGGCGGGGATTGTATTCCCTCTCACCCTCTTCATTCACAACCTGGTCACTAACTTTGTACACTCCCATTTTGTCATACGAGTTGGGTGTCTCATATCTCAAGGTGGGATTATAGGGATTGTTAGTTAAGGGCAGTATTTTTACAGTTTTTATCGTAACAATAGATGTCAGTGCGTTCAATCCCAGCAGAGATCAGCGTATTTTTCTTGAACGATAAAAATCCGTAGCACAATTTCCTTCAGAAAAGAAGTAAAGTCATCAGTCACATGTCAATTATGGCATGTAAAAGAACCTTGGAAGGTATGTGAAAATACCTTTCCCAACAAAATTGATTGGTCCTTTCGCTCTCGCTCATAGAAAATTCTCGTGTACTGATATAATCAGTCGATTCAGAAAGTGCATGTTAAATACCTAAAAAAATATAAGAAAAAAAGCTCTTCCTCAAAAATAAGCTAAATATTTTGCTAGCAGAAATATATTTTAATTTTATCTTCACATAATTATCTAAACAGTTCTTGAATATGCGTCAAGGGTGTACTAGAATTTGATGAGAAGTTTTATCTTCATATAAACAGTTTATTCATCAAATACCACTATGCGCATGACAAATATTCAATACCTGTTTAGATTAATATGTGTAATTTTATATTCTAGAAATATTTTATTTTCTTTGCAAATTTAAAAAAAAATATGTTTGCTATGAAAACTGAAAAAAGATCTTTTCTCGTCTTCCTTTCAATACCACCTTAACTCGGGGTTGGTGGTGCGTCTGAATACTTTGCTAAATATCCCAGGGTTCGATTCTCTGTGTTTGAAAAATTGTTAGAGTTTACCCCTCTACCACTGATGATATTATGGCTGGGGGATAGGTTGTACTTGCTCTAGTTTTCCTAACTTTCATCAATCTCATACCCCTATGCAGGCCATACCCTAAAAAATTTACCTTTTTCAAATTCATGAAAAAAAAATAACCGTGATTTTTTTTAAATAGTCTATATACAGCTGTCACAAATTGTAATAAATCTTGAGTTGCAAGCTCAACAAAGTCTTGACCGAGGGAAATAAAGAGGTTCATAACATTTCATCAACGTCTGCGTTAAAACATTTTTTTTATCAATCGTGCATTGTATATAAGTAAATTTGAAAAATTACACCTCAATACGGGAATCGAACAATGTTGTAATTTAATAACATTCAGAGAAACGTCATGAATCCCCTTAAATCCGAGTCTTGGAGTACGTACCACAGCTGGGGAAACACTGTTCTAAAGTTAAGTCAATTTTACTAAACATTTAATCATTCTTTTAAAGACTTAATCTAAGGAATAATTCTAAGAAGAGTAGTTGTGAGGAAGTGCACCCGCATTAGTATGGATAAGGAATGTGAAAACCACAGGGGAGATATTTGTGGAAAGGGGGACTCCAAGTATTACGTAAGCAACTTAAGAGGAAGGCAGGTTCAAGTTTTGCTTATTTTTGCAGAAATATGTTTACGTTAGACAGAAAGAGAAGGGAAAGAATTGCGCGGTGTCCCAGCCACCCAAAATGGACACATAATAGTTAAAAGTTTCGATATGTGGATGTAATTACCTTGATCATCAGATAATAAGTTGATTAGAGTTATTTTATAACTAGATAGTCAATGTGTTTACTTGTAATACTCTTTAAATAATTTAATAAATGTGAATTAAAATTGTTTTAATAATTTTGTCGCTTTTTTTAGTTGTACTTGTTAAGTACAATAAATTTAGATTAATTTTAAAACAGTGTTAGTTGTGTATTATTTTGCACTATTAATTTAGACCTCTACTTTAATAACTAATAGCAATTTATAAATTGTATGAAAAATAATAGTTATTCTTGTAAATAAATAATAAAAAAGTATACAAATACAACTTAACTAAGAAGGAGGGGTGAGTAGGTAGTTTGTTAATTTTGCTTACAAGAGGGCTTAAGGGGCAAAAAGTCCTAAAATATTCTTACATAATACTTGAACGACCCCAAATCGCTGCCAGTGTCTCTGGCCTTTATTTGAATTTAGACCTCCTAACCACAGTAAATTGGGTATATCATAGCTTGACACCTCAGACTTTGTGATCACAGGGGAGGGTATGGTAGTTTGTATGATAGGGCGAGTTTCTGTATTTAATTTGTAAATGCAGCAGGGGAATAAGAAACCAGCGAAACTATTTAACCAAATTGTAACAAATACAACTAAATTAAATTATTATTATTTTAAAATAAAATAAATGGTACAGTTCACCACGTAGATTTTGCATTTCAATTGCAAATTTACTTTGTTTTTGGTATCAAAGGCCAACACAAAAGTAAATGTTCAATTCAATGGGCCAGTTGAAAGCTGTATTTTAGTTTTAGAACTATTTGAGTGTATTTTGAGTGGGAAACCGTTGAAGTAAAACCACCTGAGTACTCCCGGCTTTGACTTGAGCCCCGACCTTCCCATCACTAGGAAACTGGACTATAGATGACACTAAAGCCTGGGATTATTCATGAGGTTGTCTTGGAAAAATATTTTTTGGGGTATAAGTAAAAGTAATTATATTTATATATAAAATAAGAAACTATTAAATTGTATTTAACAAACCTTTGAAAAGACAAAACGTGAGATAAGAGTGAGAGCGTTGTGCGTATGGAGCATTGGAATAGGGAAGATAAAACTAAGGTAAACTACTTTCTTAGTAAGTAGAACTCATGGTGAATCCGTCTTAGTTAGGGAAGAGAGCGTACTGGTTTCAAGAACTGTGGGGAAAGCACTTTAAGGATTGTATACTACTGTACTTAAGACCTCGTCTCGTCCCATGGATAACACCTAAATTAGATTAATACAGCTTGAATCATACATCGCATCGGTGTGTTTTTGTGTAGTCTACTTTAATAAACTAGTATAATTATTATCAGTGAAACCATTATACTCTATTTTTTTAAATATACTAAGCACAAAATAACTGGAGATTCTAAAATTATTAAATCTACCCTCATTTGAAGGTTATCAACTTCAATGTGATTTCTGGCTTAAGGTAGGTGTTTTGTAACGCAAATTAAGGGTAGTGTTTTTACAGTTTTTATAGCAAAACCTTTTTTGGCCAAAATAAATAAAGCATTTCTTCAATAGAAACATATGTAGAATTTAATTGTCTTCACATGATGATATATATAGTTATTTAATATATGTAATGAAAATAGTGGCATTAGATGAAAAACTTTTAAGCTGAAGATAAAAAATTGTCAATAAATTCCAGGACCATCTTGACAGATATTAAAGAACTGTTTATATCACCATATGAAGAAAATTAAGATAAATGTTTATACTTAAGAAATAGTTGATCTATTTTGGCCAAATAAAATTATATAAAATTTTCAATAACACCTACCTTTTCTCGCTTCCCCTACACTTCCACACTAAGCGTAATCTTGTATTTAATTTTTCGATAAATCAGCCTTGAGAAAGGCACAACACACAGCTCCCTCTACATTTCCCAAAATAAACAACACCGCTAAACAATTGAAATTGCTTATAACAGTAACCACGCATTTCGGTTTATATTTACTCCAAAATCAGTATCTCATACAAAAATCGTACCTTACCAACCATTTAAACCTTTGTCACACCCGGATGCCATTGGACTAACCGACCTCGGTTCTCTATAAGTCACAGAATGATACTGGCACCTTGTTGCAGAACACAAGATGTTGAATGGACTGAATATCAGCTCCACCCCACTCCCAGGAAATAATATCCTTCTAAACCCTCCTGGCCTTGACTAAATCCAACAAACATCCTTCCTAAATCCCCTACAAAACACCAACATACCTGGAAAACTACTCCTTCCAAAATTTCAAGATTAAAAACGGTCCTGAATAGCTCTGAAACAACATAGTTTTCATTTCATAATCATAGTTTACTACTCACAGGGATTATATTTAAGAAAATATGTACTTATTACAGCCCAATTCTTTGGTTACACTTGTACAGAACGGTTTTATTGAACATACACCTGAGGTTTAATTATTCAGTACATATTGTAATGTCTCTTATTTGGGAGTATGAAACTGTGATTTATTATATTATTGTTAAAATAAAATCAATAATAAGATATATATTAATCCTTTATTGAAAATCATTAATGATTTGAAAAAAAGTGATAACAAGTCCCGATATCACAAGTGGTTATTGGAATTAAAACATTTAATTTATATCGCAATGCTCGACAAGAATTAAGCTTCACGATATCTCAGCCAAGATGAGGGGCGGGGGTGGGGGTTGAGCTCCCACTTACTAAGGCGTACATATCGAAGAGTTTCTACCTCCTCGAATGTTCCATAAGCTACACATGTATTGCACCATTCAATCTTTCTACACTTGTTTACTTCCAATCTCCCACTTACTAAGGCGTACATATCGGAGAGTTTCTACCTTCTCGAATGTTCCATAAGCTACACATGTATTGCACCATTCAATCTTTCTACACTTGTTTACTTCCAAAGAAGATTCTGGTCTATCTGGGCATGAGAAGGAGGGGATTGTCATTTAATACCTTGCAATACTACAGCCAAGATAATGTTAGAATATTATTATTATTTTGTTATAATAGCGTATTACATTTATCATGTCTGAATTTAAGGGGCTGATAAGATAATTAAAATTATAATCACCCTCACACCATACAACCTGTAACTCATAAAGTAAAATCATTCCCAGCCGATATAAAGCTTATGTCAAACAGGTCCAGAATAAAGGTGAGTACAGAAAGAAAATAGTCTCTGAATATAGACACTAGTACTTTTCCCAAAGAATTGTCACATAGGTTTTAAGGATTTTTATCTCCCTTCTCTATCAGTTGTTGCCAGCCCAGTTCATAATCTGATGAAGAGCTTCTAATTCTTGACACAAGCCTTGTGCAAACCAGAGTAGCCAAATATGTTTACAGCACTAGGAATTGTCCTTATACTATTAGTCATTGATTAAAAAACATGTTCGTGTCTTATACCTCAAAAATTCAGGGTTTATTTTGTTTTAACTATAAGAAATTATTTTCTGTTCTCTTGCAAAGCGATGGTGGAACTTGAAAAGCACATCGGTTGGTACCAGCAGCTGAGGTACAATTAAATGTTCATGGCAGTAAACTTGTCGGTATTGGGTACCCGTGTTGACTAGCACGAAACTGCTTTATCTGTTTATCAGAGGTCACATTTGCAAACACAGCCTAATATCTTATGGAGGTCAGCGCCGATCGTCAATGGTAATCTGAAAAAAAGGTAGCCTACTTTATTTTTGAACACACCTTTCAGTGAGCAGCCTTAGCAAGTGATAAATTGCCACGAAGAAGTTCGGCTTTCGCGTTATCTAATTGTATGATGCGATATTTCAAATTATGGTTAACAGTGAGGTCAAACGATTCTAACAGGGGTCTTTTTCTTTAACAACCCTATAGTTTGAGTTATATTTGTAGAAACTTTTAAAAATGTGATCTTAGTTTATTTTCAACCACTTTCTAAGCTTATTTGTGGAGCTGTGCGATTAGTCTTGATGGGAAAATGTTCTAGATTTATCCTTTATCTAACAAATACAGTACTTTTTTGATAGGCTCACAACAGAAAATTTAAAGATGTCTGAGAACTGGCAGTGAGCCTTCCTATTGTCCTTGATAAAAGAAGTTTCGTTATTTTCTTTTTCTCTGTTCTTATTGACATGACAAAGGGTGGTTGTAAGTGAAGGTCGAAAGAAAGTATGAACTTAAAACAGCATAGAGAAATATTTCAATAAAACGACACAGACAATTGTGTTTTAACCGTGTGACCTGACAGCGATTAATAGCTTTCCCGTTGACCAAGGCGGCCACCTTAAGACAACAGCCCAACGCCCAATCCCAGTTGAATAGAAAAGATGAAGATCAAAAGAAAAAGAAAAATTCCTGCATTCCTCCCCACAACGGAATAATTTTAGTTATTTGACCAAATTAATTTTTTTGGGGACCTGACTATACAGTATCACTTCACCTCTGCCGCTGAGGGGGGAATTCTAGAAACTTCACCTGAACTCGAGAATGTGAGAACCTTATAAACCATGAGCTGTAAACTGAGGACGATTGTTCGAACTGTGATCACTAGGAGGCCATTTTCATCCATTTCATGAGAGAGGAAGTTTTGCGAAAGTGGTCGCAAACGTGGTCGCCCACTTCTCTCACGTCCATAAATTGTCTCCCTTATCCGGATAATATAAGAGTAAGATGTAACACAAGAGCAAGATAGTTGTAACAACAAAATATTGCTGGGAAACTATGTTTGATGTTGTTGTTTTTCCACCGCATCTTAATATAATAGAATTTTGGTAGGGCAAAAACTTTTAAATTTTGGGCACATTTTACAAACTTATATTTTTCGGGCAATATTTAATACATTCTATTTTATTAATAGTATAATTTCATAGCCATTGATACTATATATAAAAAATGATAGTTTAATGATTTCCTACCTATATAAAACATACTGTACCTGTACGGTGTATACACATTTTAACTACGCTAATGAAGTAAGGATAAGAAAGCTACAGTTGACCGGAAATGTACCCGCATTGGCACGTCACCATAAAACCAGACTAAATTAGTATTTAGTCCACATGCTCACCAGTAAGTGTGGTTTAATGTTGATATAAATTTAAATCTGGAAAGTTCAGTACACACGTGTGCTTGACAAACAAATTGTCCACAATTTCCTTGTTCCGTTGTCCTGAGGCGTTGTGTGCTTAGGAAAATGACCGACCACGTCCTAGAGACATTTGTTTAGCACCATTTTGGACAATATGCTTCCTAGAGACATTAATTCGAGTCGTGTTGAAGGGGAAGGGGTATTCTTATTTTTTAGCAAATAAAGGGAAGATAGGGTTAATTTGGAGTTAGCTTTGATTACTATATCAACAACAAATACCTGTACGCTTCTAATATCACTCATAAGACCTTGTATAAACAGTCATAACTTTTTATATTATTTTAATAAAATCGTTTGTTATAATATATTTATTTTTAGCACTGCATCTTACTACCCATTTGGGCTTTACGCGTATGTTCTAATTACACTAATGTTTAAGGTATTGGAAAGATTTAATTTATAAGAAGTGCATCCGCATTTATGAGATAAACCATTTAGAAAAAAGCACTTAGTACACACAACCGGGATCAAACCCCAATCTCCCCGTTGTCAGCAGTCTCGTCCAACATGAGAGTAGTGCGTTAGACCATGCACCCACCGAAGTGGGCAAAAAAATCACAAACGGCTTCCAACTCTCTTTAGAGGCAAATTCAGATACATTTTATTTAATTATATTTGCTTCTTCCCTTAATCTGTAACGTAAATAAGAGGATAGCCCGGATGGGTAGTAATACACTATGTACAAATTTGTTCAGGCAACAAAATCATTTAAATGGATAAGAAATGTGTACCTACCAATTACCTTTGTAAATAATAGTCAATAGAGATCATTCCAATATATCTATTTATTAACATGATGACCCAGATGGTGTTGAAATTACCTGCTAATTATTTAAAATATTTGACGTATTATAATGCAATTTAAAATAACTAAACTTATTCTTGCAATTACTAAACATATATACATGAATAATAACTTAAAGTCTTCGTCTTAAAATCAAACTAGCAAACCCTTGTGAAAATTGCGCAATGTCAAGGTAAAAATAGGAAAATATATTATTATTTGTCTAAACTAAAGAAAATAAATATTTTTTCTCGAATAACTTAAATACAAAGAGACGTAAAGTTTAGTTTTAAAGAAACTTTATTTAAAAATTGAAAATATAAAGTCCTCGTTCATCAATCTAGACCAATAAAATAGGTCAATATTTGATCTAACAAGAATATACACTTTCTTATTAAGGAAAGAGAGTACACGTAAATGCACCGCATTTCACTGTAAATATAATCCATATTATCCATATATATATACGAGTATATGGATAGCTAGATGGACAGAAGATTATATTTACACGTAAATGCACCGCCTTTCACTGTAAATATAATTTTCTGTCCATATAGATATCCATATATATATGGATTATATTTACAGTGAAATGCGGTGCATTTACGTGTAAATATAATCTTCTGTCCATCTAGCTATCCATATACTCGTATATATATATATATATGGATAATATGGATTATATTTACAGTGAAATGCGGTGCATTTACGTGTAATCTATTTCCTTAATAAGAAAGTATATATTCTTGTTATATCAAATATTGACCTATTTTATTGATCTAAATTGACGAATTGAAGATTATATTTACAGTGAAATGCGGTGCGTTTACGTGTAATCTCTTTCCTTAATAAGAAAGTGTATATTCTTGTTAGATCAAATATTGACCTATTTTATTGGTCTAAATTGACGAACGAGGACTGTATATTTTCAATTTTTAAATAAAGTTTCTTCAAAACTAAAATTTACGTCTCTTTGTGTTTTAATTATTCGAGAAAAAATAATTATTTTTTTTTAGTTTAGACAAATAATAATATATTTTCCTATTTTTACCTTGACATTGCGCAATTTTCACAAGGGTTTGCTATTTTGATTTTAAGACGATGACTTTAAGTTATTATTCATGTCTATATGTTTTTTAATTGCAAGAATAAGTTTAGTTATTTTAAATTGCATTATATGTATTACGTGGCTATCATGGGCAATACCGGGTATTTCTTTTAGTCCTATATAATATATTAATAAAATTGATTGATTCTATTAATTTTAGAATATATAATATACAGTAACTCTTATATTATATTCGTACTTAATACTACACATGAATAATTTGTTTCAAATTTGTTTTATGGATAACACTTTGAACTAATAGCAAGGGCTTTTTAATTTTAATTAATGATTTAGGGAGGTTGGTTTTCTTAATTTCATAAATTTAAACTAAAGGCGTGAATATAATCTTTTGAAAACACAATGGCCCATATGTTAAATCCTTCTCGTCAGTCCCTTTCATTAATCGAGAACTTTTTCCAAAGCACCAACAAATTTTCAGAAATCAAAGAGCCCTATTTTCCTTTTTATGTTTTGTTTTGGGAGGGAAGGGGGTGAAGGATCCGTAATTAATGGTTCTAAAACTTTGGAAGACGAAGATGAACTGTTGGTGGAAGAGACCAAGAGGAGGAGGAGGGGGGGAAAGAGGGGTGTTTGAATACCTCCTCAACCTGAGTCACGTTTGATACAAAGACGTCGGGAAGAGATTGGAAAAGACTGAATCTCGTCTTCATTCACAAGTTTTAGCCAGTCTAAAAAAAAACTTAAACTTGCACGCCTTCTGGTAAAAAAAGGTAAGAGCTTGCAACTTTATTAGTTAATATTGAGTACGTGTTACTCTGCAAGACTTTCTTACTTTATTGGAGATTCTAGTTTCAGCCCTTGGTGAGAAAACGGATAATTCTCAGAAACTTCTTGATTAGAAAGTGTAAAAGGATCTTAAAATAAAAGTGCAACCTTCTTTCATGGATGCACAAAAGTAAATATGGCTCTTATGAATGTATAGAAGGAATTTGCACTTGGACCACCACAGGAATATCCTTTTTTCTACCACTCAAACAAGGTCACTTGAAATAATTATATAGTGCAGTTTCGGCATTGAGTTTCCGAACCCTTTGTGTGTATATATACACACATTCTCATTTTTAGATGGACCAGTGTGTTGTTTATCATTAATATTGTGGTATGTTATGCTGTCAGGCTCCAAGATGTTGAGGTGTGCAGCGCCACGTGCCTAACTCCTATTCAACTTGTTTTACACGCATGCTTGCACAGCTTTGCTCTCCCGGTGCTGTACGCCGAGAATTTGGGCACAATTTAATGGTATTAGCATAGTTTGCAGGATGAAAGTGAAAAAGTATTTTGTACTACTTTTGGTTCAAACAAACAGTTTGAGCTATGAGTTTCCGAACACTTTATATATATATTACTAGGGGTTAGGCCTGTGACTGGCATAGTGTCAGATTTCACGCGAATTCTGTTCCTTGTTGTTTTAATCTAATAGTTTTAAAAACAAGATGTAGTACGATTTATATCAATGGGTCTGACAGTTTTTCAGGATTTTTTATTGTTTCAGTTTTTTTTAATATGACATGCTCCATAGGTCAAAACTATATCTATAGACCTACAAACGTGATTGGTGTGTGCTTAATACTTAATGGGGCTAACTACGCTACTTAAGTAATCAGCGTGGAAAGTTTTGGCTTTGTACTTTATCGTTAAATATGATTTTAAAATACTCGGACAGTTAAACAGACACCACATGGATTTTATTATAAAGATGTGTTCTGTGACTAGTTTAACTACTTTAAAATTATTGACTTTTTGTATAGGTTAAAATATTCTTCGTATGGCGATTCTAATTATAAATCAAGTCCATATTGAAAAGTAAGAAGTAAGCCAACTATTAAATATTAATTGTAAAGAAAAGTTTACGTGTTAATGATTTTAATTTATATACATTAAGAAATTGTTAGGATATATTTTAAGTGCCTAGTTGGATTTGTGCTTGTTTCAGTTTGAAAAAATAAGTTAAAATTTGATTAATTTTTTTAAGAAATGAACGCTAAACTTCTTTAACAGTCTTGTAAAAAAATTACCAACTAAGATATTTCAAAAAGGTTTAGTAATCAATTAAGATAAGTTTGTCAATTCTTATGAATTTTTAATAATGTTCATATTTATTTGGTAATAAGTAGTAAATGATAAAATTAAATCTTCTTTATTATTATTTTATTCCCTTCTCCTTATTTGATATTTAGTTTTCTATGACGACATGTTTAGGTGTTATATATTATGATGTATGAAACTTTTTGTGGGTTGATAAACAATTATTGATCATTACACATAAGGTTTCATACATAGTAATAATAATTCAAAATTCCAAAACCTTCCGGCAATATGTATTCTAAACGAATCATCGTAATCATAAATAAGACCTAAAGATGGTGTAACATAATACACTGAAACATGTCGTCATATAAGACTAAAGATCAAATAAGGAGAAAGTAATAAAAGAATAATAAAGAAGATTTAATTTTATAATTCTTGTGGATTTCCAGTTTTATTAAATTATCAAAAGAAGTTATTTTTAAATTAATCAGATTTCAATGTTTCATAGGTCTGTAAAAATACTGGGTAGTCTTCCAAATAAATTTCTAAATAAACTGTTTATATATATTTAATTTGAGGTAGATCTTCAACAGAATAGTTGTATAATATTTGTATTTCTCCGACTCGATTTAAATAGGACAAAACTCACCATTGTAGACCAACGTAACCAATTTACGCTTCAACATTTTTTTTGCTTGTTGGAATCTTCTGTGATGATGCGTGAAGCAAAAAAAAAGTCGTTCTCACGTCCAGTTTCCTTCGGGATAAGCTGTTTGTTAGCCTGGCAGTAAACAGGGTAGTTAAGCCCTAGTAGACGAGTGGCTGGGCTGCTCGCTCGCTTGGAAGGGTGAAGGTAAGTACCACACGAGCAGTTTATCTTGGGACCAACACTGACTTATCGATTGATGACACCACACATTATAAACAAACATGTTGGGGAAATAAAACAATTGAATTAAGTTTATAAATTGAAGGAATTAAGTTTTGGCGGATTTACTTAGGGTAAATAAGAATTTTAAAATGTATGGAAAAGTTTACAAGTACTATACACTACATAGGTGGAAACAATGTTTTGGTATATTTCGATTGCCAGGACTTGTTAACGAACTAAATGATTATTATGTTAAGTATATATGGCTAGGATATAATCAAAATTGTATCATACAGGTAGGAATTCGAATTGTGCGCAGATGGCTGGTGAGATAATAAATCAAGTATATGTTTAAATGATGATAAAAAATAATTGTGCGCAGATGGGTGGTGAGATAATAAATCAAGTATATGTTTAAATGATGATAAAAAATATATTTTCAAAATAAAAGTCTTATTTACAGATAGATTCAAAATTAAAACATGCATCAAATACTTACACAACATTAAAATATCATGCCATTCATCTTATTTTAAATATTAATGGATTAATAAGTTTAAAAACAAAAATATACGTAGTATTAAAATAACTAACCAAGTTATTATGTAATATTAGGTGTGATGTTTCTTACAACCAAGTATTTTAAAGTTAAAATTAAAATGTCTTCGTCTCAAAAGGCTTTATAAACAACATTGGTGATCACACGGGTGAATATTATTATTAGCACCGCGTCTTACTACCCGTTCGGGTTGTACGCACTTACGCTAATGTGTAATGGTAGGGTGATTGTGTAAATGGAGGACCTACAGTTTAACGTGGGATCCGAACCACGGTGGAGGCCTGGCACGCCACACATTCATAGGTTGTGATTAATACACGTCTTGTCAGAGATGAAGGAAGGGTTTGGCAATCATATAAATCTGTGCCGGGACGGAGGCATGAACCTTGGACCCCCAGCACAGAAATCCGACAACTTACCCCCTAGACCTCCAGGTTACCGCGCGGGTGAAGAACTTATCATTTTTATCTTGTTTGGTTTGCCAGTTATGGGAAATGAGGTCTCAAATATCTTTTGGCGGCACTGATATGATTATTCCCGGATGGTTTTACACCCTCCATCCCCGCAAACGCGAGTATACTGCCTTTAAATTCTACCTTATTTCTACATTTATGTAAATAGTGTAAATATACACATAAGAAAATATAACTCATAGCTGGATATATTTATGTAGTGTACCTTATCGTCCTCTTCTAGCTCTACAGTTTGTTATCTTTCTCTTTCTTCATATATCTGGCTCTTACACACACATACACACACGCGCGCGCTCATGAGCCTCAACTTCACTCTTCATTAGACACCCTCCTCGGTGCGCCTCGCGAGTTTCAACTGTCTTCCACTTCCACGTCCACTTCATACACTTCTCCCTCGTTCGTCCTCTTTCTTCTTGAGCTGCCCCTGGGATTTCCCACCACGTCTTTTAGCAAGATGTGTCTCCAACAATGAGGCTTCCCTCCCTTCCCCCAGCTTTCACCCCATTCCCCATTTCCTACATCTCTGTGACAAAAAATAAAGGAAGGGAGATTTTTTTTAAACAAGACGGTGTTTGACAAAGATCTTTATCTTATTGTGTGCTAAGGTTTTGTAATGCCCTTGTGATCTTTTACAGGATGATGTAAGTAAGCATTCCTTTGCAGTTCTTCTTTTAGAAAACTTTTGTTTGATACTTTAAAGTACGGTGTTGTGAAGGTGTATTTATTTTTCTATTTTCTTCTTCCAGGTTTGTTCCTGTGATCACTGTAGTATATTATCTAGTATGACATGATTTTTTTACCATTTCATAAACAGTACGTAAATTGTTAACCTAACTTTTGTTATGTGCTATTTCAAGTAGTTGTAGATCACACAATAATTAATTCAATGACAAATTTTTGTCGAAAGACATTTTATAAATACAACTTTATTATTCTATAAAGATTGCTTCCACGTTTTATATCTCAAGTCATGTGATCTGCAGCTGTCATTTATAAAATAACATTAATAATATATTCAAATCAAATAGGATCAGTCCTTGCTGCAAAAAAAAACATACCTGTGTAATCAAAGAATCTCTTTCTGTGTTAAATTGGACTGTACTTGCAAGGTTGGCTCACGAATAGTGAGCCTGAATTTGAATCGTCAGTTCAAGGATTGTATCCGACCATCTATAACTTACTATGTTATTTACTAACCTATATCAAGAGGATAGCTTGGACGTTTATTTTTAAATCTAACCTCTACTCCTCTCTTCTCTTAGATCTCCAATGTGCCAATGCTAGCATATTCACAGAACTGCTTGGTTACTAAGCTTTAGTTCAACATTAACGCCGTGAGATGTTTTAACAGGGGCAACTCTACATACATAACTGTATGGCGGGACATAAATTTGTATGTTTCAGGCGAATAAATAGTTTGAATGGTTTCTTCCAAGTCGTGCTTTCAACACCAGCGCTATTACCTATTTATTATTTAACCATCATTGAATAACTATTCATAATGATTTCTTGGTGAGGAGAATTATAAGAATGATAATAAGGAAAGAAAACTTAGATTTTATATTCAATTAACTTAAAATTTGAAAGTTTTTTCCACGTTAAATAGAAAAATAAATATAATATTAATAGTACATGTTACAATTTTATTGGGGTAATAAGGTCAAAAAAGAAAAATAATAGGTTTATAATACATAAATTAAGAATTATGAGTGATAATTGATTTGACATCTAAAAATATTATTTAACCAATAACTTGCAAGAATATAAATATTTGTGAAAATCTAAAATTGATTGATATGAATTCAAAAACACAAGTTTATAAAATATGTAAATGCATAGTTGATATTTTCAATCAAGTAAGTGTTACATTTGTATAAATATGACTAGACTCGTTTAGAGTTACGTTACATCGGACAAAGAGTGAAATGAGAAAACAGTATATTGAAATTTGCAGATAAAATAAACACGCAACATTTTAAAAATATGTAGTGTGAAGCTTCATTTAAACGAACACAAAGTAAATGAAAATATAAATAATAAAATTGAAAAATGCTTAAACATAATATGTTATTTATTTATTAGCACTGGCTAAACCTTTCACAAGCAATTCAACACTTCAGTGGTCGCATGGTCTAAGGCGCTAATTTCTCAATAGACTAGACTTACATTAGTGGGGGGATCGTTGTTTAATTTTGGTCGGTTATAGTGATGGTGGCTTTTCTTAAATAATCTCCCACGCTCCACGAAAATGCGGGTACACTTCATATGAATTAAACCTTCCTCATCCTTAACTCATCAGCGTATAGCTCGGATGGGTAGATGTTGCTAAATAAAAGGAAAATTAAACCATTCATCCTCAACAATCCCCTGCTACCCCCCTCCCCTCCCATATTAGAGGTATCTTTAAAGTAAATTACTATACAACATTCCGTTAAGTTAAAATTCCTTAACTTAAAAGTATGAAAATATGAAGGGAGTGAGGTCTAATGTTCACAGAAATACTAGTCTTTTAACTAACATTAATAGTGAAACTTTGCAACAACCAAAAAGAGAGAGAGAGTGCAATATATAAAATAAATACTTACAGACACAAAGAAAAGTACACAACGCACAATAATAAATGTGGTTATCCACTGAAAGTATAGCTTCTCTTCCATTATTTCTGTTGTGCCCTGGGGGACTTCCGTAATATATTTATACTCAATCCGATGCGCCCACTTTCAATCCTTCTAGTTTGCTATCAAAATTCAATTCTATTGTTTCTATCTTTTGTAAAGAAATGAAAAAAAAAGTTTAGAAAAGAACAATACAATAACTTGTGCTGACTTTACAAAAGAACAAAAAAAAGTCTCTCAATAACGGAATCTAGAAGTTGGGGATCATGTTAGTGTACGTTTTTTTTTCTTCTATCTGACCCTGTTTTGTTTTCATTGGATTTGTACTTTTGGAGACGGTAAAGTGGATGGTAGAGGACTAATTTGACCATCAGTTGGTTGTCTCATGGATTGAATACTCAACATCGAGCTTGGGAGCTTTGTTACTTGACCTAAGGAAAACCACCTCTCTTATCTACAGTCCAATTTTCATTGTAAGGGCCTTATTTGACAGCTATTAATGTTACTAGATTTATTTCCACTTATTATTACGTCAAGTTATGTTACCTGCAGTTGTCACTTTTGATAGATGATATGAATTTCCATTAAATAACACTAATAATATACTTACTGAAAATGTATCATTTAAGCCCACAAAAAAATGTTTTTTATATTTGTCTAAGAAATTCTTCTAATGAAAATTTGACTTTACAAGAGTTGGTTTAAGTATCCAATAATTTTTTTTTCAGAAAATGATTGGTAATTTTTAAATAATAAAATGACAGATTTTTTTTTTACTATTGCCTTCCATTAAACGTTTGAGCTAAACGCATATCAACTAGTTACGATAGTGTCATAGGGATGAGAAGGTTGAATCTAGAAAAAGTGTACCTTCATTTAAGTGGAAGGAGAGTGGGAAAACAATTTCAGGAAAAACACCTGTTCAATCTAATGCAAGAGTGACGCCTTCGGCGATTTAACCTGTGAATCGAGTAACAAATGATTAAATGACTATCGTAACTCTTTTTGGTAAAATAAATGTATCTTGGCTATGTGGTATAAAATGGTTGGACCAAAATATATAAGATATATCTTCAACTACGGGTACATTACTAAGTAAACACTTATATATATTGTATAAGTCCTGCTATTCCAAACAATAAATATAGGTCTATAGCAGTCCTTGAGCTAAGAGTGTAGTATTAGACCCGTTTTCTTGATTTAAGTTCCTTTGTAAGGCATGCACTAATATAATATGTGAGCTTAGAAAGTGCACGCTTTCAAGAACACACGGATCGAACAGTGACATTTCTACCATTTTAGGTTGTTTTTTTTAATCTTCACAACTGCTTTTCCCTTCAGAAAAATATTGCAATGTGACGATATTTCCTTTCGAGTAGGCGTTTCTCTTAACCTCCTAAGCCCTCTACTATTCGGCAAACACAACGAAGAGGTCCCCCCCTCAAGAAACCAATTGAAGGGTGAAGTAAATGCCTCCAAGGATCTGATCTCGTCATCTCGGTCTCAATATAAAGGCACTGGGGAACACGAGAGAAGATCTAACGGCTGTAGATGAAGTTACCGGCCACTGTTCATCGCCGCCGTAAGGATAAAGGGGAGGAGGTGCGCACAGGGCTTTTTTTTGTCCGTTGTAAAATTCGGGTCTGCGTTAAAGAAAGAAGTGAGAGGACGCAAGACCTCGATGGTACGGAATATATGTGGGGTGATGAGGGGGTAATCGGGGGGTTCTTAGTTTACTGCGAGCTTCTATCTTAGAGAAGGGAGGGTAACGGGTTCAAGGGAGGCTACGATCTGACAGCTAAAGCCCAGGCACGTGAGGGGTGGGGGGTGGACTTATTAAAGGACTTTGGCTCTATCTAAGGTGATTCTTCAAATAATGTTTTGCTATTGTAGGCAACTGCCCGCATTGAGGCGCACGTGAGCTAAGGAGATAATTTCGTCTAGTCTCACGGTGGTGAGGTCGGGGTCTAAGTCTCAGGCATATGTATCGAGGGTGGGTTTTTTTCAACAAAATTGTGTCCTCTTCTGCCTACACGCAAGATACATGTAATTTGACGTACCTGCTTTACTAGTATAAGGGGCTTATAGATAATTAGTGTAACTATGCTTACTAGTTATAGGTACAAGGGGTTTATAGAGAATCAGTGTAGTTATCCTTATTTGTTTTAGTGACAAACTGTTTATAAAATATTAGTGAATAGCCTTCTTATTTCTAAGGACAAAGGGTTTATAGAAAAATAGTGGAAATATCCTAATTAGTTCTAAGGCCAAAAGGTTTATAGAAAGTTAGTGGAAATATCCTGCTTAGTTTTAAGGGCGGAAGGTTTATAGAGAATTAGTGAAACTATCCTAACCAGTTCTAAGGCCAAGGGGTTCATAGGAAATTAATGGAACTATCCTGCCTAGTTCTAAGACCAAAAGTTTTTAGATAATTAGTGGATCTATCCCACTTAGGGCTAAGGGCAAATGATTTGTAGAGAATTAGTGGAATTAATCTAATTTGTTCTAAGGCCAAGGTTTTTTTTTTTT
>CABFOW010003648.1:18729-55305 GCA_902141385.1 Timema californicum | reverse complement strand
GGGGGGGTTCCTAAATGGTTTTCCACTCTCCCTCCACAAAAATGCGGGTTCACTTCCTCTAATTCAACCTTCCCAATTCCTAATCCATTAGCGTAATTAGTACTTGAAGCGTATAACCCGAACGGGTAGTAAGACGCAGTGCAAAATATTATTTTTTAATATGTTTATTTTCTTGACATGTGTGTCAGTCTACAAGCAGAGAATTATCCAAAATATTCTATACATAGTTAAATATGCTAATGTGTCCATAAAGACTGACTTTAATGATATTTTATTACTTAATAGAGTCCTGCTACTAAACGTAAATGTTATTTTTGTATGGTTGCATCTTGTTACAATTTGTTTAAATAGACCAATTGATTAGTTTCCATATGGAAACAAATGAATTGAAACAAACTAAGCTTTTTTTTTACCTAATTTCTATAATCACAAACTGAAGTTTATTCAAATTTATGTTGAATGGTATCAAAGAGGGCATCGAGATGAATTGATATTATTGAGCAAGGTATCAGAATCAAGTAAAGTAGATATTGGCCCACAACTACAAATAACTAACATCATAATGTTTTTATTATTTGTTTTACAGAATTTTATTCAAGTACAATATTTTGTTGAGTAAAGAATACATAATAAATACATAAATTAAGAAATTAAGCTTTATAAAATAGAAAGTAGAACTATATTGTTTTGGACTCAAAAGATTAAGATTTGAAAGTTTTTATGAGTGTATACACAATCAAATTCTTCACAATTCCATCAATATCAAAAAGGAAACTATTCCAAACAATGTATAATTAATTTTGCGATTTTATGAAACAGATGTTAAAGGGGTCTATTTGCATTGGCAGGCCCATGGAATAATCACCAAGATACTTTTGTCTGGTTTTCTAGTGGTGGGGTGGTTAGGGTTTGAGTCTTGGTGAGGTATATTGAGAGTGGTTTTTCCTCAATGGCTTCCAACTGTTCCTTCATGAAAATGCAGGTGCATTTAATCAAAATTCTACCTTCCTTATACCTAACGCATTTGTGTAGTTAAATGCAGATGGTCCAGACAAGTATTATTATTAGCACCGCGTCTTACTACCTGTTCGGGTTAGACACACGCTAATATGTAATGGTAGAGTGATTGTGAGATGAAATGGAGGACCTACAGTTTAACGTGGAATCTGAACCACGGTGGAGGCCTGTCATTCCACACATTCACAAGATGTCTTGTCAGAGGTGAAGGAAGGGTTTGGTAATCAGATAAATCTGTGTCGGGACCAACGATTGAACCCCGGACACTCAGCACAGAAGTCCGACACATTAACCCTAAGCCGTCAGGTTACCTCAGACATGTATCAAGACGCAGGACAATAACAAAACAAGCTCCAAATAATCTTTGATTCCATGTTTCGAATCAAAATCTAAAAAAGTTATACTAGCTTTTCAAGTTCATTAACAGATAAAATTAACTAATAGGAAAAAAAATTGTCGTTTATAAGCCATATCAATAAAATTTATACTAAAATTGTAGTGTGTTTTCTTAATAAATTATTTATGGAGTCAAAACCCACAATGAGTGAATTAAAGTAAGGAAATAATCACAAAAGGCATACAGAAGAGATTATAATTTTATGGGGGTCACATGATAGTGTTTAGTTAACACACTCTCAAAAGTTTGTGTTTTATTAATCAGAGTAATGGAAAATGCTAGAGAAAATATGAAATAAAAAAATGAATTTATACTAAAGAGAAATAGAAAGAGATGAAAGCCCACAAGAAGAGAGCGAAAAAAATTAAGGCCAAGAGAATGCAAACATTTCAGTTAAGAGTTTCATTTTTCTTATTTACATTAACAGAATTCCTAAAAGTTTTTTTTAAACTTCAGCTTTATATTTATTCTTCTTTTAGTATGTCTAATGATAAAGAACATGACACCACAAGCCCCAACAGATTTATTAAATTTATTTTGATTCAACAATAAATAAGCAGTATAACCCATTATTGTAATCATAAAATATTGTTTTAATGATGACATGTCTACCTTATCACCAGTGGCGAAGTGTGATAATAATTTTTGGGTAAGCTGAGTCAAGAACACTCATTAAGGGACGCACTTAACATAGGATTTTTTTATTAAGTTATATATACCACCAATGCCGCCACCGCCACCACCACCGCCACCGCCACCACCACTACTACTACTACTACTACTACTGATAATAATAAAAATAATAATACTAATAATAATCATAATAATATAATTTATTTATTGCTATACCTTCTGTAAAATATCTAATTTTGGTCCCTTTTAAATGCACTTTTCGTTCAAAAAATAAAGCTTCAGTAAAATTATTTAACAAAGAGTCAACTGAATCGAAAGAGTCATTGTTTGTGTCAACAGCGTCTCCCATTTCTTTTCTATGGTACATATACTAAATGATAAAACATTACTCATATACATTATAATACAACATTTAAAACAACTTAATAAAATAATAAAATTCAAGTCACAATCACAAATCTAAACTAATCTACACTGAAATAAACCTTTGAAACACACTCTGTATGGTCATAATGTAACATTCACGGGTCAGGAATAGCCGGCTTACTGGTTGCCTTCAGTGGCTTGAATAGATGCATGTGCATTGCCCTCAATAGATCCCCGCAGGCCTGATTCTCTGGGTGCGTTAAGCGGAAAGGTATTAGCTTATCTTGCCAAAATAAATTGACACATTCGCTTTACACACTTGCTAAAATGTCACTACGATTTAAAAAATGACCATTAATATCTTAATTTTACATTGTTTTATGTAAAGAGATGCATTCCCTTCATTTTCAAAACATTTTGGGATAGCTGAGCTTATCCTGCCTCCCCTGACACCTCCCTACCTCTTGTCACATTACATCATAGGGGTGGGAGGGGTAGAGAGAAAGAAATAGAGAATCCCGCTTAAGTGGCTGAGTCGCATAAGGCGTCACTGCTGGTGATGGAGAGATCAGGGTTTGAATCTCGATAGGGTCTACTGGGGATGGTATTTTCTAAATTGTTTCCCACTATCCCTCCAAGTAAATGCATATAGATCACCTCTAAAATAATTATTTCCTCATCCATAACCCATTAGATTAAATTATCATATATGCATATAGCTGTAACAGTAAGACATGCTGATGAAAAAAAAGTGTGAAATTATCTAATGCAGCTTGGTGGCAATCTATTTGTTAGATAGTTCTCCATGGTGTCTATCTACTCAACTTGATATAAGAAATTCACGGTTTTTCCCCTGATCATTTCCTAAAATTCTAGATTTTCACACCCTACTTAACCCCCCCGCCCCCCATTTTATTTTATTAATATTTGTTATAAATAATAATAAGGTTTAAAATTTAAATGCACTTTTTTATTTCTATTAACATAGTCTTTTAGGATTTAAAAAATATAAAATATATTACACAGCTACAAATAAAAAAACGCGTTTGCTCACATTTTAATTTACTCATTTCATATTTTGAGGAAAACAACATTTTCCCTTTTTTTTCCCAAATTCCCAACTTGTTCCCGTTTTTACCCGATCACTTCAAATTCCTGGCTAATTCCAGTTTTCTCGCATAGTAGACACCCTGTTCTCTGTGTAAGAGTAGAGAAATATGTTATTTTTTTGTATTATCCATGCCAATGAAGGTTGTGGCAATATTTATGAACCGATTAAGAGTTAAAAAGTTACTATAAGCTGTTCGATATACAGGGTGCAGCAAAGGGATGAAAGGTTTCAGAGCACAGCCAATGCTAAAGGCATGAGGTTGTGGGGAAGGTTTGTGTTGTCATACGACCTCCAAAGTATGCAGTTCAATAATAATAATAATAATATTTAGCACCGCGTCTTACTACCCGTTCGGGTTATACGCTTTAAGTACTAATTACGCTAATAGATTAGGAATTGGGAAGGTTGAATTAAAGGAAGTGAACCCGCATTCGCGTGGAGAGTGAAAAACCATTTAGTAAAAACCACTCTCAGTTCACCCGACCGAGATTCGAACTTCGATCTCCCCGTCCTCAGCAGTCGAGCTCAACACGACAAGCGCGTTAGCGTTAGGTATGGAAGACCACTGTTGGCTGCGCATTTTTTGTGGACGCTTCTCTTCCAACTTAAATGTAAGAACAAATTATTTTTCGTCTTAAATGTTAGTGTTAAGTTAATTTGATTAAAAAAATGTAAAGTTAATAATGTACAGGTTGAGGACTTTAATATATGATTCATATGTTTGGCTCGATGGTAATAAAAATTATCGACTTCAAAGGAAGATCTTAAATCCTGTTTAAAGTAATCATCTTCTGGTTTGTCTTGTTATTGTAAATAAAGAGGAGGAAGGTTAATATTATTTTTCTATTTGATATTCAGATTTTACTATATTTAGGGATAGTTGTGTATATGTTAATTATGTATTCTTTAAGAAATTCAAAGTCATTAGTCATTGTGATATTAATTATGCCTGTATGGCTTTGTTGCAGGTCTATTACCTTTTGTAGATATATTTATATAATGTCCTTTTGACATGTTCTCTTTGCTTATTAAAGCTAATCACATTTTAATTATGCCTGCATGGCATTGTTGAAGATTTTATAAAAATATTTATCTAATGTATTTGCTCTTTTATGTGGTTGGACTTAATTTAAGTTAGTAGAGCATTGTTGTAGAATTATAACACTTTGTTGGACAAGATAAGATAGCTAGTGTAATTTAATCTTGATTAAATGCTGACAGTATGACATTGTTGACCTAGAATGGTAACTTTGAAGTTAAACACTAATGCAAACTTTTAATGTCCCTTTTTTTTAAATGTAGAGGTGAAGTATACTGAGGTAATATACCCTTTTGGGAAAATTGCTGTTATTTTCAATAGTTATTTGATTTAATATTGTTATATTGATAACGCAAACTTCAAACTTTATATATGGTGTTAAACGTCTTATTAATATTTTAAAGAATAAATAAACATTTGCAGCCCATTATATTGTATTGTAAAATATTACCTTTTCTATAACTGAGTTATAAAAATGTTCACAAAAACTTCATATAATTCTTGAACTAATGTAAATTACTACCATATTTTTTATATTCCATATTATTATATGCTATAAATAAACATATTAATATATTTAAATACTTGTTTGCTGACGTACTCAATTATAAATCAAATAGTCGAAACTATTATGTATGCATTTTATTGAGGATAACACCATTTAGATATCATATTCTGAAAATTACTTATTTACTTATTACTTATTTTCTACACTTAAAAATTCATGTCCTTTTCCTGTTAGGCCTATAACCTGCTTATGGAAGGAGTTGGCTGGACAAATGGGACTATATTAGGTGATAATATATTCATAAAATAAAGTCCTGATAGCTCACTCTGAATTAACTTTTTTTTAAATATTTTTAATAGAGCTAAGAAGCTTGTGTTCGATTCCTTTCAAGGTTATATAATACATAATTATTGAATTTACATCTTGTTTTCTCCTAAAAATAGTTCCATTTTTATACTCTGTTATAACCAATTGATTTTAGAAATTGCAAAATCTAGTAAAGAAACAAATTCAAATACATTCTTATTTATTTAGAATGATGTCTCTCGAAGAAATTGGCAAAATATTGCAAGAGCTGTCAGCTGATGAAGAATATATTGATAGCGCTGATTTTGATGAAAATGAGGAAATTTTAATTCAAAGTGACCATAATAGTGAGTCTGAACAAGATTGTATTTCTTCAGATGAAGATGGTAAAACTACAACTAATGAAGATTATTTTACCTGAAAAGATAGAGAATGTATTTGGAGAAAAACTGACTTTTCAAAGAAAGGAAAAATTCACAGAAAAAACAAAGTCAAAGTATCTCCTGGTCCCAAACTTATTGCAAGGGATATAAAAGATGAAATAGCAGCATATCATAAAATTATTGATATAGTTATATTAGATGACATTGTAAAATTTACAAATATGTATATTGCAAAAAGACAATTGACGCCACCATATTCTAGGGACAGGAACAGAAAATAAATGTCAAGAGCTGAGATTATGGCATTATTGGGGTGTCTTTACCTTATTGGTATCAAAAAGGGACATATTTTAAGAGCTTGTATAAGCTACAAGTGATTTTTATTCTTGCTTCGTTCTCTACAATTTGACAATAAGGATACAAGAAATGACCAAAGAAAAATAGATAAGCTAGCTGCTGTGAGGTCATTTTTGGATGCAATTGTAATGAATTGTAAGAGCACGTATAATATTGGTACTCATTTCACAATTGATGAGAAGCTGGAAGCATTTCGGGGGCGCTGCAGTTTTTTCAATATATTCTGAATAAACTTGCAAAATACGGGATCCAAATTTTTGAAATTTGTTAGTCAAATACATTTTTCATACATAATTTAGAAGTGTATACAGTATTGTGGTAAGCAAGAAGTTTAGTGTCAAATAAGCCAATTGACATTGGGAAGATTGGTTTCAGATATTGAAGGATCAAATCAAAATCTTACAGTGGATAACTGGTATACCAGCTATCCCTTGGCAAAATCTCCTTTGAAAAATAAAATAACTTGTGTTGGTAATCTCAAAAAAGACAAAAGAGAGATTCCCTATGAATTTCAGGCAAATAAAAATTGAGACATGGGTTCGTCCCTATTTGGATTTCAGAAAAACTTGACGATCACATAGTATGTGTCCAAGAAAAACAAGGCTGTCATTTTATTATCTAGAATGCATGATTCACCAACTATCAATGATGACACCAAAATACCAGATATAATAATGGATTACAACAAGTCAAAGGAAGGAATAGATACATTGGATCAAATGTGTAGTGTACACGATGTTGCACGTATTACAAGGCGATGGCCTATGAGAGTATTTTATTAATTGATAAATATAGCTGGAATCAATGCACAGATTTTATATTCTTCAAATCCGCCTCGGTGGCGTAGTTGGCTAACACGCTAGTCGTGTTGAGCCCGACTGCTGAGGACGGGGAGATCAAGGTTCGAATCTCGGTCGGGTGAACTGGGGGTGGTTTTTCCTAAATGGTTTTCCACTCTACCTCCACGCAAATGCGGGTTCACTTCCTCTAATTTAACCTTCGCAATTCCTAATCCAAGAGCGTAACTATTACTTAAAGCGTATAACCCGAACAGGTAGTAAGACGCGGTGCTAAGTAGTAGTATATTCTTCAACATCTCAAAATTTTACAGCCAGAAGAATATTTTTGACTATGATGAAGCCTCACTTTGAAGAAAGAGCTAAAATCAAATCGCTTTTAATTGAACTATCAGCTTTTCTCAGAAAGTATATAAGTACTATGAAGCGTGAAGATGATGGCGAAAAGTTAGCCAGAAAGAAACGAGGAAGGTGTGTGTTATGTGGCCAATCAAAAGATGTGGTCACCACAATAAAATGTAGAACATGCAAACAATTTACATGCAAGAATCGCATTCATATAAAGTACATATGTGATGAGTGTAACAACATAAATAAGGCTGATTCTGGTTCTTAAAAATGTTTAGTTTTTTAAAAACAATATATTTTTTAATTTAGTAATGATTTTATATTATCATTATTATTATATTTGTACTGTACTTTTAATCAGATTGTATCTGTAAGAGTATTAATTAGCAATATAATAACCAGGACTTACCAAAAACAGTAATGTCTAAGTATGTAACATTCATAAAAATATTTTGCTAAATATCAAGCCTTTTTCTATTTTTTATTATATACATACAGATATCTATCAATATGTTTGGCTATTAATACAATATTTATATAATAGGCTTAAATGGATCTAATAAAAATAAAACATAACATGAAACAAATTATTTCGTTCATACATGTATGAATAGCACCATGAAAGTAAAGTGGGGTATAAAGTAGCCCACGAGCCTGCTTGTGTTAAATATCACAGCGCACTCACTCGAGGGTTAAGGCTCAAAAGGAGGTTACAAATTTTTAAGTCTCGAATAAAAAAACACAAAGAATTTAAGACCAAAGAGATAATTTAGAAAGAGCATAGTAATTTTAAGTCGAAAGAGAATAAATCAACAAATCAAATATATATTTTAATCCAAAAGATGATTTTGAAAGAGCAATTATGAGTTTAAAGCCGAAAGAGAATTTTGAATAGATTTACAGACTATATTGCTGCTTACCTACAGTGAAGCTGGTGGTATAATGAGTACCACACAGGCAAAACATTCCAAAACATACTCCATATAACATGACCATTGATCCCAGAGATGGACGTGAGGGGTAGGGGGTGAGGAGAAGGGAAGGAAAGGGAACACAGCGCTTGTGTTGGCCTGTTGGAACACCTGGTGCTGATTCAGAGCCCAGTAGAACAATCCAGATAGCTCTACTACAGTTTGTTACTAGCTCTATTAGTCTCAGGGTATGACATCACTGGTACAATGTGTATTCTTGACAATTGCAGCACTCGCCAGTTTGACGGTGCATTGTAGGCCGGCAGCATGGGTTGGGTTGGACGTGCGAACGGCTATATTGGCGGTCTCTTCAGGAGTAGTGGGGTGAGTTTTATACTAAAATGAATGCTATTTTGTATACTTGGAATATGCCAATCATGTTACAACTAATTTGAAATTCAAAGTTTTGTAACTTCCAGATTATTGGACACCACTGTGTTGATGAAGACAAATGCTGGCAATAATGGAATTGCCTGGTAGCAAGAACACAAATGGTATGATCTGGTTCCAACAGTATTGCATCAAGGCACAAAACATTCAGGGGCCAATATATTGTTTGCAGGCCCTGTGTCATGGACATATCGCATATAAATTTGAAGACATTGCCTAGCCATTTAGGTTTACTAATCTATAAGCTCCCGGCTACTTGCTTTGAGTATACTTGAAGACTAAAGTGTATTTTAGCAAACCTCGCAGCAACATGGAATTGAAACAACACATCACTGAAGAAATATGAGCAATCTGCAGGTGTATTGTAACAATTTATAGACAGTTTAGAATCTAGAGTTCAAGAATATTTCAGTTGCCAAAAAAGCTAATAAAAATAAAGGTTTAGATTCATAAATTTAAATGTAACATTGATTTTAAACTGAAGATGTTTCCTATTTATTCAACCAGAGTTATTTATAATAACACTATCAAAACCATCACATTCTATATCTACACCATATATAACTAACTAGAAAAATTATTTGCCTTTATTAACCAATGTGTTCAATATGAATAGGTTATCAAAATGGCAAGATATATTTATGAGAACAGCACATGGAAATTTTTTTTTTTTTCTTTTAAATTTAAAATGGTACAAAGCCAAAGAAACTGGAAACTAACTTCAAGTAGAATCCATAAGCGTGCTTTATTCATTTTGAGTTCAAAAAATGTATAATACAATAATACTTTCCTGCCCGTTTTATCATAGATGACAGCCATGAGGTGTCTGCCATGCTTATTGGTCTACCAGCACTGATCATTTGGAAAATAATGATAAGTCCTTGACCAAGACAAAGCGGAAATGTTTCAAGTAAAATAAGTAGTTTTTAGAATATGTTTTTTAAATAAGATCCCAATATGGGGGCCTGAAAAAAAAATACTGGAAAGCCTTTCTTTCTTCAATAAATTGTAATTTTACATCTCTAACATCCTACAAAATTGTAGATTAAGCACTAATGCAATACGTTTTTTCTAAACTTTCACTTAGAAAAATATATGGCTAGACAAAAGAAATCTTTTTATTAAAAATGAAAAAATGCTCTTTGAATATTAACTAAACAAATGGTATGGAGCTCCGCACGGACTTTCTCTCTCCATTGTTTAAAAATGGAGATATTTACTCAAAGCTCATAATATATATAAAACTAAATAATATACACTAGCAAACTCAGGCAAAAATTGTGCTATAATTAAATAAAACATTTTTTGACTCACAGTTTTAAATTCTATAATTCTATTTTTAAAGAATTTATGTCCTCATTTGTATATTTGGACAAAAAAAAGATTGATATTGGGCCCACAAGGGTCAACGCTTCATATTAAAATTTAAAATTTCAGCTAAGTCTTTGGACATTTTATCAGGGGTTGCACATCTTATGGTTATTACATTGCTAATAAATTCCGCATTTATAAATTTTGACCAAAAAAATGTATATAATGATCAATGAGTCTAAAGTGATAAAGATAGATCCTTGCCGTACAAAAATTTCCCCTAGGAGGTTAAAGGAAAAAGAACATCAACTTTTTTAGACATGTACTTATTTACTTACTTAAGGGCATTAGAGAATTATTGTGATAAAAATGAAGTATTAACTCTGTATAACTAAAACTCATAAGATTGTTTAGTATATTTGTCAATATCTTAGAAGCGATTGTTTTTATACAGATATAGTTTTAAAAATATATATTTAATAGTATTACAGTTT
This sequence comes from Timema californicum, assembly GCA_902141385.1. Classification (NCBI taxonomy): domain Eukaryota; kingdom Metazoa; phylum Arthropoda; class Insecta; order Phasmatodea; family Timematidae; genus Timema; species Timema californicum. The sequence goes on along the minus strand of CABFOW010003648.1, from coordinate 44,877 downwards.
TGCAGTGATGAGTTATTTAGTATCTCAAATAAATTGCAGGGATACAAAAATTTCCGCTTCTGTAAAGTATCCTAAAAGTCATTTTCATGGTAAAATGAGAAAAGACATTTTATTTATAATATAATCTTGATTTTGATAAATCAATTTTTTTCTGTTTGTGCCCTAAAGGAAACTACCCTTAATTTTAGGGTTAGATACCCAATTCCAAAAACTCCTACGGGCAACCCTATGAAAGCCCTAGATACCAAGTTTTAGCCCAATCGGTAAAATAGTTTAGGCTCTAATCCGAAGTAGACAGACAGACAGAAATGCAAAAAACACTTTTCTGGTTTTAGGGGAGGGTGTCATGAAATGTATAAATTCATTAATATCTCGAGTTAGATTTTATTTTGATGATCACAATACTTTCTCTAAGTGTAAGGTAGCGAGAAAGTAAAAATAATTGAAATGGAAAAATGTAAATAATAATATATATTAGCATACATTTTAACACATTTACTAAACAGAATAATCCTCTTGTCAAATGTGTTAGTATGTACTGAAACGACCTTCAAGATAGTAATAAATGTGAGTGGACATACCAGACTTACCACGGGTCTTGGCAGCAATATAAGCCACATATGCTGGTGAGTTGTGGTAAACTTTCATGTTATTCTCATGCTCTAGCTAAAAATAGAAATGGTCTTTGTTAAAAAGTTTACACAAAGAAAATAAGGTTATTAGTTAATGAGATAATTACACAATCATAGGCCTTAAATATGTATTATCATTATATAATACAGTCCATGCAAACATGTAGCAAATTTTATACACTAATTGGTGTCTTTTATATATTTAAGTTGTTTTTAAAGCTGTGTGCTGATATAATCAATCAGCTTAGGAGGTACATGCTATAAATGCCATCAACTTTTTTTAAATGAATAGGTAGGAAGCTATTTATAAATAATCTTCAACGTCTCTGTGAGCTGTATAAATACTATTGCTAAACAATATTTTTAAAAGAGAATGTGTAATAGTTTATATTTCATTTTTAAAAAAAAGGGCAACATTTTTTATTTGAAAAATGTTTCCATTGAAAATTTTTTTTAAGTGGTATGCATGACCACTAAGGACACTAACTGAAGTGATACAATGGACTGAAACGATAAAAAAAATAGTAAAAATCTTAAAATATTAGTAACAATGAACTTTTTATTTTAAGGCCTAAACATAAATCACCAATTAGGATCAAACCAATTTTCGAATGCAATTAAAATTATTGTTAATCATGGATTTTTACCAATAATTTTGATGACAAAGTAAAATGTAGTGTTCAAATTATCTTTAATATTATAAAACAATATTTTTTTTTAAATGAAAGAATGTGAGAATGTGAAAATTTTAGTGGGATTTTAAATTATCTTTTAAGTATTGTTACCATCAAATTAAAACCAATTTTGTGTTTGCACAATTTCTACTAGCAAGTTTTATCACTGAATCTTCCTATCTATGCAATATATATCCAAAAAGGTTTTTCATTTAGCCTCCGCACAAATGTAGGTACACTTAGTCTAAATTCAATCTTTGTCATACTTAACCCATTAGCTTAGTTAGTAGATAGGTGTATAACCTAAATGGGCGGTAAAACATGGTGATTGGAAAAAAAAAAAGTTCATTCCATCATTAAGTAACTTTATCTTTCCACAGAGGCTAGTTCCAATAATGTAACAAACTAAACGACCAACTATCAGTGTTAGGACACTTCAAATCTGAGGTTAAGTATTCAAAAAGTTGGTCAGAATTATCTTAACTGCATTTAAATTATATACAAAACTCTACTTAAACTTTTCTACAATATGTTTGATAAATTTACTTGTATATCCAAACATATAACCAAATAAGAGCTTTTATTTTTAGTAGTTGCAGTTTTGCATTAATACAGTGACACAAATATATGTTTTTATATATGGCTAAATTAATACTGGCAATTTATTTATTAGCTATATAGGCCTATCCTATTTTAAGGTACTGGTAAATAAAAGTACACCCTGATTTTGTTTGGAAGAACAGTAGACAAAATTCAAACACATTAATTTGCGGCCAGCATTGATAACATTTTACTATATTATTTGTGTTATTCTAAAGGTATTGATAATATCCATCAAAAATGACAGCTGCAAATAACATGACTTGATGTATGAATATATTAAAATTGCTTTAGTAACTTTAGTAACTAACTTCTACTGTTCTTCCTACCAAAATCATACTTGATTCACATTGCTCTAGTATAAACTCACAAACTAAAAGGTAACTGCAAGACCACTTATAATTAAGGGTGTGTTTAGCACTTTGTTGTGTAGTCTTTTTTAATTAACTTACTATTAAATTGGAGTAACTTCTTGCTTAAAATAAGATCATTAAATAATTAAAATTTGTGCCTGGTCAATGATTGTCCAAAGTTTACTAAGAGCTTCCTTTTATTAATTTTTTAATGATAGCCATACACTGAAAAATTATGAATTAATGAAAGTAAGCTCAGATTGAATCAATAGTTGAAAAGCTATGGTATAGACACCAACCATTTAACTGACCTTCTCTGCTTCATACTCCTCTACATATTCAGTTTTATCCTCTTCAGGCAGGTCGCGCCACATTAGCCCAATGATTTTTCCAATTTCCCACAGCTTTAGCTCAGGGTTTTGTGCCTTAACTTGGTCCCAAACCTTACGGCTATATCGCATATAGGGTATTAAAGGTTTTTCAGGTGGCTTTGGGGGCTTGGGGACTCTTGTTTCTCCCTAATACAAAATAAAATGTAATATTTACAAAAAGGTTGTGTGAACACGCCTGTAGAGATTGAATAAAAAAAGTAATGTATGGAAAAGTTGTACTACTTTCCTAATAAATATTACATCATTTCTCTAATATCACTGCAAAACCAAGGTAATTCCAATGTAAAGCTTGTCATGGCTGAAACTAAATACTTTATTCAATCAATTTCAAAATTAAAAATATTAAATGTCAATGTACCATAGAAACAAAATCCTGATCAGATAACACATCGCAAAAAAATATTTAAGAATGTTAAATAAAAGAAAATAATTGGTGTGATGCCAGATTAATGAAGTTACAAGACTAAAATGTATTTTACTATTTTATGTATAGAAAGCAGTTTTATTTCAAGCTCTCGTACTATTTTAATAACATTATCAAAAAACAGTTTATTAGGATTTTATCAATTTCATTAGGATTAACTTTTGAAGGATTTTATCCTATATGTAGATAGTAATAATTTATTGTTTGAAATAAATTGTGTGGTTGAGACATTTAAAGCAATACACACTTCAATTCGATGACTAATCAGCCACGCAAGGTAGCTTTAATATTTTGAATCACAGTCAAGCCGAAATTGCTTATTCTTAACTTTATTAGAATTTGAATGTTATATAAGAGCTTCTCAAGTTTCTATAAGTGTGGTACCAGTTGCTAATAAACCTTAAATTGGGTTGAGAGCCTTAAATACAACATGGTGAAAATGATAGTTACTAATATATTTTTTTTTTTTCATATAACTTTATTTTGTTATATTGGTTAGCACTAGAAAGCCCGGAGCATAGTGTAACTGTAAGGCCATTTACTCCTGCTGTAGCTGGTATGCAAATCATTGGAAAAGATGTGGACAGTAATAGACACCAATGTGAATAATTCAGGAAGATAAGCTAAGCAGAACATCCTAATGAAGGCTCCAAGCCCAACACCGTATGCTAAACGTCATGTTCAAAATGATAGTGTGGCTAGTTAGTGCATGACATTTGTTTATTGATGAACCTATGGTGAAGCATGTGAATAAATGTACCAAAACTGAAGCTCAAATACAAACAGGAGACGAAAAGTGGTCAGTTCCATTAGACGAGCTTTATGCTTTCATTGCGTTGTTATAAGTCAGAAGAACATACAACACTGGCAGTCTTGACTAAGATCTTCTCTGGTTAACTGTGTGGGATCCACCTACATCTACTCAAACAATGGGGAAAAACAGGTTCAAGAATATACTTCGGTTCCTGCATTTCGATGAGCGTGCTTCTAAGTCTACTCGCCTACATTAGATATGTTTGTTCTGGTGGCTACTGTGTAAGATACATTTATTGAGAATTGTATTATATGCTATAAGCCTAGCCAAAACCTCACTGTGGATGAGCAGCTCTTCCCCAGCAAAGCCTGCTACAGGCTCACACAATACATGTAAAACAAATTCAACATAACATTCTGGATTTTGGCGATGTCGCCTAAAAGGGCATATGCAACACTGTTCTATATCTCGGGAAAGACGAGCTGCATCCTGGGAAAGAAACCCTAACTGTACATGTTATTTTGCCTTTAGTGTCTGGAGAGTGAGTGAGGACTGGTCATTTTTCAGGTATCCCATTTTTGTTTATAATTCTAGTAAAAGTTTTTTTTTGTACAGGCCTAATATAACCATATTGCATGTTCAACCTCTTCATAATCTTAAATATTTAGCACAATTTTATGTATAGTTCAGAATCGCATACTAATGTTTCATACATAGCCTTTCACCATGTGAAATATATAACAAGAAATAAATGTACCTAACAATTTTCAACTATTATTATTATTTGTATCATTACCTTCATAATCAAGCATGATAAACTATATACGTTCTTAGCTGCTGAAAAGTTCTATTCTTACAATATATGTATTCCAATTACTTACTCTTGAGAATTTCGTGTCCCCTAATTTTTGTATTATATATATAATAAAATCACACCTCTTATAAATAAATAGAACTCGCTGTAAATACCCAAAAGATCCAAGATTATAGAGTATATATATATATATATATATATATATGGATTCTAGTTTAAGGGAGAACCCCCATACATTCTATTTTGTTTCAAATCCGCTACACTTAGTGCTTGTAGAGAACGTCAATTCCATTTTCCCCTCTGTTAATTCAACTTGTGTACAGCTAGACATTTCATCGCCTGTAGGGTTGATTGACTGGCAGGTATATATTCTTTCCAAAAATAGATTCCAAGACAAAGAAAGGAGAGGGTTGATTTCTCCTTTTTTTCTTGGCTCATGTTTGGAAGACTGAGTTTGGGCTTTATTTCGAAATGATACATAGCTGTAGTACTCATTCAACATTATTTCAGTGTGTACACTTGAATAATATAGTATATTATTAATCATCAATATACGTATATTAGATTTGTAATTCTAATTAAGGTGTAGGCCTAAAACCTTGACATTCTGCATTAAATAATAAAATAACTAATTTTAATTGAAAGTTAATCATTAAAATAAAAGGTCCAATAAATTAAAGTGTGGGTAAATCTTTTAAATTGTTTTAATAACAATTCATAATAGACCAAATTAAAACTACTTTGGATAAAAACAATTTATTTTTACATTAACATTATTTAGAAGGATGTTGCTTTTAGTAATTTAAAATTAAGGAGGATTGTTTATATGAAATACACCAACATTCTTCTGACAAGGATGAAAAAAAAATATGAAATGTGATAACTGTAAAGTGAAAAACCACCACCCACTGCATTTGGCCAGGTATATTCTAATTCTTGTAGGAAGAACAGGTTTAGAAAATACAAATAAATACATAAAAAAATTCTGGTCAATGTTGATGGCATTTAACTCAATTATTATTTTAAAGGTATGCCTATTTATAATATCTATCAAAAGTTAAAGATGTAAATCCCTTTACTTGAGTTATGAATAAATCAATGTAGTTTTACTAACGTTTATGACTGTCATTTACTCTTCTTACGCTCAAAATTAGAGTATACTCAACCTAAAGACAATAAAAATATAAATTATAATAAGTAAAATTTTGCAATACTTTACAAAACAATTATGAAAAAGTTAATACATTTCCATGTGTGTTTAGTTCCCATAGTATTTACAAAGTTCAGTCCTTTAGCGTTAGGGAAAGAACTATAAATAAAACCAATGACAAACTAAACACTTCTATATTTATTAATAATCTTTGTAAAATGTCTAATCTTTAAAAATATTTAAATTAAGTATAGGATGTTAATGATTAGCTAATGTTGAAATGAAATCTAAAACTATAAGATTTCCTTAAATGATTGAGTAATGTGGTTTTTGCGATTTCCTATTGTTTACAAGTATCAAACACCGGTATGTAAAAGTGTAATTGAAAAAGTAGTTTTGTAATAAAATTATAAACATATATAATATGGATGCAATAGATCTTTGTTACAATTGCATATAATTAAAGCGAGTTAACTAAGACAGGGTTGTTATAATTCTATTCAGCCCAAAAAAAGCACATGGGTTTTATTAAAAATACCCACTTAAGAGAAACAACAAAAAAACACTTATTATATTTTGAATACAAAGCAATTGTCTAATTAATTTGTTTAAAGTAGTTAGTCTATTTCCCTTTTAATATCTAAAATATGATTAATTACTCCAACTGGTGACCTCGACCAGCCCAATGCGTCTCATTTCCTTCTACTTCCCTCCCTACCGCCGGTTTGACCGGGCTACGAGGGCTGACATGGAGGTTTTGCTTCGAGATACCACGCCTGTTTTAATTGATGGTGACTTCAACGCCTAGCACCCTTCATGGGGCTTTAGCAATATGTGCCCTCATGGCAGATTGCTCCGTGACGTCATAGATCTACACAGCCTGGTGGCTTCTGGCCCTCCCACCCCTACCCACTTCCCTCTCAATCATCGTGGTTTCCGAACGTCCTAAACTTCATTGTCTCCAGAAGGATCAGAAGGCGATTAGAGCTGAAGTCTCTAGCTGAGCTAGACTCGGATCACAACCCTGTTCCTGTGAACCTGGGATGCACAGTGTCCTTCATAGACCCCCCCCCCCCAAAACTCAACCTTAAGTGCACTGACTGGGACAGGTTCACAAATTTGTTGAGAGAGAGGTTGGGACCCACCCCTATCTTTCGAACAGCAGCGGAAATCGATCGCAGTGCGGAGTTCATAACTTCCACCATCAAAGGGTCACTCGAAGCTTCGACGCCAAGGCACCGTCCTAAGAGAGCGCCATAGGTTTCTTTGCACGATTCTATCCTCAGGCACGGGAGAAAAATCTGCTGAGGAAGGCTTGGCAAACCTCGAGGGACCCGGTAGACAAGGCCAACTGGAGCCGAAAAGTCCATGCGGTTCGTGAGATGGTCAAAGAATTCCGGAAAAGTGTCTGGGAGGACAAGATTGAGAGCCTGTGCGTGCAGGACAGGTCCTTGTGGCAAATGAGGAACTTGATGCAGGTCCCCGCACCAAGGCCGCCTATTGTGGGACATAACGGGTTGTCCAACTCCGACCAGGAGAAGGCCAATGCTCTCGCTGAGAACTTAAGAGGCACAATTTGTACCGACTGACGACCCGTCAGACCCGGTGCACAATGCGCACGTGGCTCAGGTCATCAGTACGGTCTCGTACAGGCCCTTGGATGAACCTGAACCCACGGAGGCGACAAAAATGTCACGGGCGTTAGCCGCTCTAAGACTAAACAAAACCCTCGGACGTAAAAGTATTAATAACGCGGTCCTCTGAAAGCTGCCCTTGAAGGCGTTTAACTTCCTTGAGGAGTTATTCAATGCCGTCCTGATCCTGAGTCATTTCCCCAAGCTCTGGAAGCACGCCAACGTCCTCTGCTTTCATAAACCAGGTAAGGACTCGGCCCTAGCTTCATCTTGCCAACCGATCAGCTTGCTCAACTGTTTGGGCAAGTTGTTCGAGACACTTCTACTGACGAGACTGACCAGACATGTTCGCGAGGCGGGCATCTTGGTGGATGAGCAGTTCGGCTTTCAGGCGAGATATGCTACGTCTCACAAACTCATGAAGTAGAAGGAAGGAGTCTCAGATACACGGGTGTAGCAGTGGGAGGTATGATGGAGTCCCGGCAACGTCAGTCGCGGTGGGAGGTAGGATGGAGTCCCGGCAACGTGAGTCGCGGTGGGAGGTAGTATAGAGTCCCGGCAACGTGAGTCGTGGGAGGTAGGATAGAGTCCCGGCAACGTTAGTCGCGGTGGGAGGTAGGATAGAGTCCCGGCAACGTTAGTCGTGGTGGGAGGTAGAATAGAGTCCCAGCAACGTGACTCGCGGTGGGAGGTAGGATAGAGTCCCAGCAACGTCAATCGCGGTGGGAGGTAAGATGACGGCGGAAGGAGAGGGAATCAAGATAAAATTGCTCTTTACAAAACACGACAATTTATTAGCTCTTTCGTGTAGGTGGTTCACCAGGGTGGGTCACCATTGAATTGGCCTCGTACAGTTGTTGCCCGACTAAGAATATCCAAATTGACAGAAGCGCCAATCTAGTTCATCTTAGAAAGAGCTGATTTATTGTTTGAGTACCGAGTCACTGTCGTGAATCTTAGCCTTGTGTATGATTAATTATATACCTGTGATGTGATACAAATGAAATGTAGTTGTAATAGAATTATGGAAGTATTAATACATTGACACTGTGGTGAGAAATGGTGATTGTGAGTGATTGCGCTGGGTCTCGGGTATGAGAAGTATTTTCTTTTCTGGGAAGGGGGTAGGTGTGTTTAGGTATGATAGTGAATTGTGGGTGATTTGTGAGAGTCGCTTTCCGGGAAAGGAATTGGTAGGATTGACTTTTCTTGGGATTTGGTTTGAAAGGGATGATTACATTTCCATTCCCCATCTGAGGCCGACAGCGGCGCCAGTATTATTCTTTGACTCGTAGAAAACCTAGTTGGTTATCCCAGTGGAGTCCGGCGGTGACAAAGGTAGTAATAGAGGGGTTGGTAGGATTTTCTTTACTAGGGATTTGGATTGAATTGGATACATTTCCATACACCATCTGGGGCCGACCCCGGCGCCAGGATTATCCTCTGACTAGTAGAAAACCTAATCGGTTATCCCAGTGGCGTCCGGCGGTGACAAAGGTAATAAAATATCGAAGGGTGGTAGGAATTTCTTTTCTTAGGATCAGGTCTGAATAGGATACATTTCCATTCACCATCTTGGGTCGACCCCGGCGACAGTATTATCCTCCGACTAGTAGAAAACCTAATCGGTTAACCCAGTGGCGTCCGGCGGTGACAAAGGTAGTAATGGAATGAAATGAGTGATTGTGCATGAAGGTCAGGTTAAAGGTTGGATCAAGGATGGGATAGATGGAGTGGTGAGGTCATCGGCGGTTCCAATGTCGTTCCAGCGTAGTTGATTGTCAAGTATTGGTAAATTTTTATTCTACTAGGAATGTTAAATCTAGGTTTTACTATTTGTTTTTGTATTTTTTTTCTTCTAGGATTATCAACTAGGGATTTCATAATTTTTTGAAGTTTTTTAAGTTTTTTTTAAGGATATTATAGACATTTACATAGACAGTGTATATAAGAGCTCAACTACGCCAGTCTCGGTAGTTTGTAGTACCTTTGTTCAGTAGGGTCATAGCGTCCTAGGTCCCCGACTATTACGTTCATGTGTGTGTCTGTTTGCTCATACAGTCTTTTGTTGCGGTCTTTGTAGATATCCTGTAGTTGTCTGCAGTTAGTAATTGTGTGTAATTCTGTGTTTCTTGTGCGCCACGGTGCCTCCGTGATTGTTCTGAGTATCTTGTTTGATGTTGTTTGCAGTTTTTTTGTGTGGGTTTTAGGTCCGTAGCTCCATGTTTGACAGTTATATAATATTATTGGTTGTATCACTGATTTGTATAATATTGTTTTTGTGTGGACTGTTAGTTCCCGGCCCTTTAGTAGTGGGTATATTTGGATGTACCTTCCTGTTGCTTTCTGATTTATATCCTCGATATGCTTCCTCCAAATGAGTCTAGAATCTATTGTTATGCCTAAATATTTAGTTTCCCTCTTTACCGGTATTTCAGTGTCAAATAGTGTGAGTGGTGCTGGTAGATGTTTGTTTCTACGACTTATGATTACGGCTGTAGATTTGGCAGCATTGACCTTAATCCGCCAGTTTGTGAGCCAGTTTTCTACTGAATCAGCTCCAGAAATCACAGTGTTATATACCCTCCACTGCTGCCTGGCCTTGTCCAATAGGGGAAACAGGGGCTTCCCATTGGTGTGTGTAAACGTGAGACACAGTGTCCATCCCGCGAGCCAATAGAGAGAGTTCTCTTTGGTACTGGGTACAGTGGGGAAATCGTCACGGACGGCTCAGAGAACATGGATTGTGGGGCAGTCCAGGCAATAGAGAAGATGGTTGGCGCAGCCGGTGCAAGTGCGGGGGAAAGATACAAGGGCCGACTGAACAGTGAGGCACATCAATCTAAATACTAATAAAGTCACATAAAAATATAAACGAAGAAAATGTATTCTAACTTTCAAATATCTTGCCTCAAACAATTATTTTAAAGAAAGGTTCACCTATTTATGAGATTTGTTAGCATTATGGCATTTTTGTCTAAAGATATATATTATTTTATTAGACAGTGGCAAATGTGTAATAAAAAGAGTAGACAGACTAGGCTGACTGAGGTAATAAGTTAATGCATACATACCACAATTCCCTTGCCCACTTTCTGCGTAATGAATCCTGGATGGCCATAAGGTGTTGTAACAAATGGGTTCTGATTAGCATAAGATTCTTTCTGCAACATTAAACCAAAATAAGATGTAATTTTATTAAATTAGTAGTGGATTAAGAAATGGTTACACTATGGTCCAGCTTATAAGATGTATAACATAATTGGTAAGAATAAAAATCCTATATTTCAGGCTCAACAGCTACTCTAATTGATACAGACTATTTATTATATTTTAAAAATATTAGTTCAAAACATTGTAGGGTATCGTTATAAACAACGACATTTTAGAAATAAGATTTTATTGTAAAGAAATGTTACAATGAGAGTAGAAAACATGTAAAGTATTTTAGCAATTAATGAAACAGAACTATAGGGGAAACTCTTGTGCCAAGAACCACATTGTACCTAGGGCCACCATTAATAGCTCTGATAAAGTAAGGTACTTAAACTAGTTAAAATTTACCACTAGAGTTAATAACAGGCAAAGTCACAACTGATATTTTGGTACACTTCACCCAGGCTAGGGTAAATTTTATTTCTAAGCCATATTCATGTTGGTTAAACGGTTTTCAATTTTAACATTCAGTTTTGGTGGGAATCGGAGCCTATTTGTTTTTGTTTTAAGTCTTTTATATAATTTGGTCTTTAAAAGTAAATTTTTACTCTCCAACTACAAGATTTTTAGCCAGAAAGGTATGCAGGATTAAATATTATTTTATTATTATTATTATTATTATTATTATTATTATTATTAGCACCGTGTATTACTACCCATTCGGGTTATACGCACTTACGCTAATGTGTAATGGTCGGGTGATTGTGAGATGAAATGAAGGACCTAGAGTTTAACGTGGAATCCGAACCACGGTGGAGGCCTGGCATTCCTAAATATTATTTTACTAATCATTATAATCACTAGTGTCTCTTAGTATAGGATACAAAAGTAAACATTTAATTTTCTTTAATATTTAACATTACACTATCAATCTAACAAAGAATGGCCTACACTTGTACCTAGAGCCACTTAGTTGCCATGGCCCTAGGTACAAAGCGATGTCCTTATGTACACTTACTATTCTTTTTACTGTGGTATTTAATTTTTTTATTTTATTAGAAATCTTATTAATACACACCTTAGCAATTCAAGCCTATGATATAATTGTATGTTTGTACCTAAAGCACAGTTCCTTTTTAGATGCCAATTTAGTCCACATTATTAGGCTAGTTAAAATTAGTGATGGTTAGAATCCTGTTTTTCTTGTATCAAAACATTCATTTTCCTTACGAATCTTAGAAAACATAATAGGCACAGCGGTATTATTTTATTTCTCCAATTCTGATTTTTTTGAATGTAGTGGTTAGTTAATGGTTAGGGTCTGGTTGCTGGATTTTCTATTTTGTTGGGATAAATCACTAAAAAAACAAATTATAGTTTAAAAAGGTTACTTTGTAACTAGGCCTATATAATTTAATAATATTTTACTGTAGGCCTATGTAACCTAGCCTATATTGAACTTTGGATATCTGTTTTTAAAAATGTAAGCAAACTATTTTTTTAATGTTCTAATTTTTATATTGGAATGGGGGCTTTATGAGAGGACTACTACTGAATATTGAAATGAAAATGATGTACATTTAAGTAGTTTGCGCTACTAAATAATTTAACCTCTAACAACACAACTTGTCTTAACAGGATTTCAAATTGTAGGCCTACAAATATGTGGTCCAAGGTACACAGCATCTGGCCCAAGGTATAACAGCCCATTGTATCTTGGGCCATTTACAAAGTTTTATATATAAATAGATATACATATATTAAAGTGATTACTAATTTTAAAAAAAAGCTTAAATACAAAGAATAAGTACTCTATTTTTTAGTGTAAGGACTTTGTAAATGCGTTAAACAGAAAGAGATTTACAGCATTTTAAAAAAATTACCCGAGGTACAAGGGTTTTCCCTAGTATTCCTTATTATAGTGGCATAACTTAAATAATGTATTCGAGTATACATTAACACTTTTGCACTCAGCACATTTTCAATAGAGTAATCCAAAACATTCAGCCTAATTTACACATTTTTACCTCTAAAATTTTTTAATTTTTCCCATTAAAAAAGTTTTCAACATCTATACATGACTTAGGCTAAATTATTATAATTTCATATTTGGGTAGGGAAAAAAACAACAAAAAACTATATACTTCAGAAAGTTAGTAAAAAAAATTGAAAACTTTAAAATATCAAAAGTTTATGATTCATATGTTAGAAAAAAAAAATCAGTCTTCTCTTTTCATTAATCATCCAGCAAGAAAGATCAACTGTTTCTGTACAATTTTATATAGGCATGGTGTTTGTAGCTATGTCTGGTTCTGAACTACATAACTTTTTGTAAAGTCAAGTGTACTTTTATTTGGAGTCAGAACCTGTTTGGGAAAACACTCCCCATGAAGCCCCTTGTTGCAGTTGGAGGACACTTTTCCTTGATACTGTACATTGGGATTACTTTTTATCACCAAGTTTTCTTATTCGTTGAGGCCCTGTAGAATCATCTGCTGCCACAAGATTTTTAGAAGATATCCACTGCTCCGCCAAGCTCTCAATGATGGACACCGTATAATGGTACCTTGTTTTGAGTTTTCCAGGTTCTCTGTAGTTTTCATTATATAGAATGTAGCTATTCAATATCAACCTAGCTATGATGTTGAGCGCTACCTTCTTTCAGTAAGCAACAGTTTGCCTTTCATCAAGGTATGTGTATAGCATCATGTCAGATGTGTCGATACCACCCATAAATTGGTTGTAAGTGGTAATGATTTCTGGCTTGTTAATTCTATTTGGACCCTGACGTCTTGCTGGAACATCTTGTGCTTGTGCTGTTGCATAGTTGGAGAGAAGGAGAAATGGATTATAATTTTTTTTTTTTCATGGAAAGCACACACAGGAACTGAACTGGACCATACCTGAAATATATCTTCTGACCTACAATCAATTTATATTTCAATTAGTGAGGCAAAAATGTTCGGTTTCTTCTTACTGTTCCAATTAGGTAGGTGCAGAGTTGAAGATGATGGACTAAGGAAAATGAAATTTTAAAAAATTGCCAGAAAAAAGATGGTATATTTTGTTGAGGTACCCTTCAATCTTCAAACGCTTCATAAAATAGTGTACCTTAGACTACTTTTTTAAATGTTATCTCTATCTTCTTTGGTTCTGGCGCCTCTATATGTAAAAAAAAAAAGCCCACGCAGTAATAAGATAGAGAGTCATAAATTATCCAAAATTGACCCCCCCATCTTTGGTGATGTTTGTTCAGCATGTATTGCATCCGGCTGGTTTTATTTTTGGTTCCTACTAGATTTTTATCAACACTAAAAATCGTTTAATTTCTTGCAGTTATCGTGGTCCAGCTCTTTAGAGTAGTAACTTGTAATAAACTGCTGGGCATATCGATTTGATTCTCTCACCATGAGGGAAACAATAAGATCAGTGAAGAATAAATAAAAATAAGCTAAGGGAAGAGAATCAGGAGGAAGTATTTGTTTAGTTTCGGCAAGCTCTTGAAAAGGGAAAGGAAGAGGTTGCTCATGTGACAATCTTCCTATATTCTTCATCATCCATGTCATCGTCATCGCTGTCAGATATATTATAAACAGCTGGGGTCATAAGATCTAAAGCACTGTCATAATCACTAGTGATATCAGAGTCACTTTCAGGCATAAAGTCACTATCATTGTCAAAAGTGTCTAACTAATCTAATATGTAAGAGTCATTTAGCCTAGAACTTGAAGCAGTCACTGCCTAGTTAAAATATTTCAAATAAATAACTTATGTATAGTAAACTTTGAATAAAACAGCAAAAATAAAATATAATAAATAATATCAGGCCTCATAGCATATTTTGGGTGTCAAAAAGTAGAACATTTTGATGAAAAAGTAGGAAAACTAGGACTGCCAATTTGATAGAAAAGTAGGACATGTTAAAAACACTATATTCATCTCATAGTGCCGAAATAAAATAAATAATTAGTAAACAACATTTTAACTAAGAATAATGTTTTTATGTTATTGGGCCTGTAGCAAAAATAAGAAAAAGTATTTTATAAAAGAAGAAAGGAGGAATGCTCAACCATCATCAACCCCTTACGATACTCCTTCCATCCCCACCCCCCTCCTCACTAATTTATTTACGTTTTGGTACAGTATTTATTTTGTCATTTCATTACAAATCCAAATTTGGAAATAATGATAGTGAAACAAAATAGTAATAATAATGATGTTCATTATCAACAAAAGAGGACTGTCTTCAACATAAAAATAAAATGTATTAAAAAAATAATCTGTGAAACATCATAATAAAATATATTTTTTTACACCTACGTCTTACTAACCATTAGGGTTATATGCAAACACACCAAAATTAATCTCTCTTTCAGTTGTTTTTGGGCTTCTTTGATTCATATTGACTTGCACAAAAGTAGTCCAACATTGTTGTCTTCCTCTTTTGAATTTTCTTTTGTTTGTTTCTTATTTTCTCTAAAAGCAGATTCACTTTCTTCCAATTTATTTCCCGGAGCTTCTAGCGTAGTTTGAGCTATTTGCAAACCTTTCCGATCATTGATTTTCATTGCATTATTAATTCTTTCATTCACTTCTACCACTAATCACTTGTAAGATTGAACTTCTTCTTTAACTTCTGATTCTTGCTTTTTAACAGGTTCTCTTTTAGCATCGCCTCTTTAGTTTCCTGTGATTTCTTTTCCAAAACTTTCCTATATGCTTGATACTCTTCACTTTGGTTTTTTATTTTCTCTTTATCTTCTTTCTCTTGTTTTCTTCCGTTCAGCCTCAATTCTCTTCTATTCTTTGAGTCCAGCCAATTACAATTTATGGGCCCCACGTCCTTTCTTGATGAAATTCTTAGTGAATGATACTGTGTTGCACTGATAGTTGTAATGTTTAAGACCATCTTTGATAGACTGCATGCCTCTGATGGATGCCTCTGAGGGACAGGTCCTATTGTCAGTAAGATAGTTTGTTCGTGAGAATCCTCACTCAACATCAGTATTTCCATGGGGTAACACAAGGATAGCTTTAACAAGCCTTTTAATTTAGCCTATTCTAGTTGGAAATATTTCATTATAACACTACCTCCAAAAACAATGTTATAACCATTGAATTTCAAAGATATTGTACAAGCGTTCAGGCATACATTGAATAATTCAAACAGCTTGACACATTATGATACGATATTTTGTTTAGCTAACTTACCGGAAAAAAGGAAGAACCACACTTAAACCTCTACAAACAAAATAGTTTATTTCTTCTGGAGGTCAAAAAGTAGGAAAAGTAGGACATTTCCTACTTTCCCACTGTAAACTAAGAAAAGTAGGATAAAAATGAGCCATGTAATATATAAATGTAAGAAAATAAATAAGAAAAAAATTAGGAGCCGATAAACTTATTTAAACACAAATTAAAGAAAAAGCCACAAACTGGAAAGGTTTTCAGGTCACAATGTAAACAATGAGCATAACATATTTCATTTGTTCAAAATAAATAGTTATTGTAAAACTTATGGTGTTATCTGTTGAAGAAAGTTTGAAATAAAGCCTTTACATTTGGGTCATTCCATGTCAAGTGATCCAATATTTTAACACTTTTAACCTTATTCTCTTGGATCAAATTTGTCTCACCTAATTTATCATCAGAGGTTGTAAATAATTCAGATTTTTATCTGCAGTAATTTTAAGTTACGACCCTCTTAAATCTAAAAGAGAATCACAATTTTCTTTTGACATGCAATTACAAAATAAATTATTACTCAGGCTAGAAATGAGATAGAAGGCTAGGTAAAAAAAAACATTTTGTGACTTATTTTATAAACTTTTACATGACCTGTAACATCAGTAGTTTTGGACATTTTTTCAGTTCAAAGTCATATCATATGAATTTTGACCTTGAATTTCTCAAAAACTTTTTTTTTCTATATTTGAAAAAAAAATCGCACAAGAACTTATGTATTTTAACATCATTTGTGGAAAGTTTCATCATGGGATCACAGTGGGATCATGTGTTTGTCAGATTTCTAAAAAAATAATGCTAAGGATAAAGCATTAGTGTATAAGTAAGATTGCAATTTACATTCAATTCCTTTGAATAAAGATCACTGTGTTTTTAGTTAAGAAAAGTGTCATGTTAAACGAAGTTATATAAGATAACAGGGGAAGAGGGTGGGGTTTAGGTTGTCAGTGAGGTGAGTAGCTTAGAAACATAACACAGAATCTTAAAATGAATGCTAATTTAGTGAAATTATTACACCCTCAGCCGATCCTATAGACAAGGCCCCTAAACTATAGGATAGAGAGGATGGAACAATACAAGGAAAATATCAACAGTAAATAGAAAAAGTTTACAACAAAATATTCTTTTATTGCCAAAAATATTAACAAAACACGGAAAGGACGGCCTTATTTTTAAAATATCCTATAGCTACTATTCTGAAAGAAAACATTGATATATTTGCGTCGGACTTAAGGTCCTTCAAACATAACGTTGTTACTGGTTGCTCATAACCAAAAAACAGGACTTAAGGTCTTTCAAAGAATAAATTAACAACAAATTTTACCTATGTTCTCATGACATACCGAACTCAACTAAACTTCACGTAAATTCTATATTTTACAAATATATTTTAAAGTTAAATTAACTTGATCCCAACATAAGGTTATCAAAGAAAACACAAAAAATTACTAAGTCTAACGCAATTAGCATTTACGTTAAATATTATGTCGGCTAATATATGTAGGCCCCTCTTTCGTGACCTAAATAACTCTTGTAAAACGAACATAACATAAACAAGGATAAAGTTCATTTCTTAGATTCTACATTTAACGTTATTTTCTAACAGTTACATTTATATTGCGGCAAAACAACTTTCAAAAATGATCCTACATATTTACAATTAACAATCTTACGAGTAGTGATAGTTAAAGTGAAGTTAACATTTACTTTACATATTTACAAAAAAACAATCTATCCTGCTTCCTACATCTGACTGACGAGCAGTGATAGCCAACGTGAACTTTACATTACCATTACATTTTTACAAGAAAATATGCATCCTGCTCCCTACCCCTGACCGATGAGCAGTGATGGCTAAAAGTGAACCTTCGTATTTTTGTTACATATTTACAATAAAGCATGCATCCTGCTCCCTACACCTGACCGATGCGCAGTGATGGCTAAAAGTGAATGAACATTCGTATACAATTTACCAACCTCTTTATAATGAGCCTAGAAACACGGATACAAAGGGGAGGGGTTTACACTTCCAACTCAGTTACGCCCAAATAGTCCATTACGTCATTCTGACACAACTTGGTAGGTTTTCCCAGCCGCTGATTGGACGCGTCGTTGTAGCTCGGCAGTATTCTATTTCTCTACCAATGTGCAAGCTTGAAAGTTCGGCGTGGCATTTTCATATCCCTCCGCCAGACGGCAAACCAGGGTCAGTTGATTTGGCAGAGGGAGGTCAAGTAAACATCGGCTAGTTTATTTCCAATGATCGGGTGGAGTAGACCGTAGCCGTTCTTCGAGATGTTGTTGCCCAACTCTTGTTTATTAGTGCGTTTGACTCGCCAGCGGCGTAGCCAGGGAATCTGGACGAAGGTACGTTTGAACAGTTACTTAACTTCACTGTTTATAATGGATTTTTCTGAATGTTTGCTTTGAATAATGGTTGGGGCTAGATAGGGCTATAATAGAGAAGAATACTATAATAGGTTTTTTTGGAGGTTATTTCTGGGGGTGGGTAGTACGTATCTTGGCAATTTTATTAGTGATATTAGGTTAGGTGGGGAGTAATTGTGCAATACAAGGCATTGTATTGTTACAAAATTTATAAATAATTGTACCTTTCGTCAAGTTAGCATTGTCACAATCCCTTCTTCATACAATTAACAACTTCTACCATCCCTTGTAAGATAATTTTGAAGAGCTGTGAGAAAGAGTTGCTGCATTCATCTCTTCCTTGCAAAGGTAGTAAGTGCGGTCAGTGGGACATCTGGCCTGGGTTCCACCAAGGTCAGGATTTGGCTGAGAGACAATTCTAGTTTATCTCAATCAAAGTCCTGTGGTTATGTAAAGATAGAACAGGACCTCCAGTGCCCACAAAATTATTCCAGGCTTGATACAGCTCTGGTACACACAAGTCTTGTTTTCGGTAGCGCCGTTCGGACTCCGTCCCCTGCTCGCACATTCATGTTAGATGAAGCCAATCTTTCAGTCCTGCTGGTACCAGTTTTATCTGGAGCTGCTCTTGTTGGAGAGAACACGCGATGGCTGGTTTACAGATGGTTTTCTCTCCTCCCATTTTTCAGGTTCTCCTACAACCTCAGGAGCTTTATTGTTCTCACCTTCAGTGTCTAGAGCCTGATACAACTTTAGCCTGATTAAATGGAGCACTAAGCGCTTTTGGCCTTTCTTGGCACGATACGCAACATCAGAAACATGTTTTATTATCATGTATGGCCCTTCCCATGGGAGGTGTAGTTTTGGTGTGCATCCATGTTTAACAGCACTACTAAGTAGCCACACATTCTAACCTTCCTCGTAAGGGAAACCTGAACATCGTCGATCATAAGGCATATTCTGTACATGTTGGCTGTTTCCCAGTTTTTCTCGGAATATTTCGT
This sequence comes from Timema californicum, assembly GCA_902141385.1. Taxonomy (NCBI): domain Eukaryota; kingdom Metazoa; phylum Arthropoda; class Insecta; order Phasmatodea; family Timematidae; genus Timema; species Timema californicum. Next base: position 25,658 of record CABFOW010003648.1, on the reverse strand, counting down.
ACTTCAACTCGAAATTACATCGCATGGCTCTCATAAATAAGGGTTAATTCAAAAACACCTTTCCTGGGTGACCAAATGCAACATCGACTGGTAGTTTTACATCTTGCTTGAACATGAGATAAAACGACGTGTATCCTGTTGATTCATGCTGACTAGACCTGTAGGCTAACATGACTTGGGGGAGGAAGTTGTCCCAGTCATTGTGTCGCTCATTAACCCACTGGCTCAACATAGCTAGAAGTGTGAGGTTAAACCTTTCGACTAATCCATCTGATTGGGGGGTGGTATGGTGTAGTCCTTGTTTTCCTGATTCCCAAAAATCAGCACATTTCTTGAAATATCTTGGCTTAGAATTGACGCCCTTGGTCACTGTGGATTTCATCAGAAGCTCCAAATCGACACATAAATTCCTCAACTATTATCCTTGACACCGTCGTCACAGTTTCTTGGTTAGACATGGCATATGCTTCTGTCCACTTCATCAAATGATACGCTACAACCAGGATGTATTTATTGTTTTTCTCAGTTTCAGGCAGTGGGCCCAAGATGTCTACGGAGATCCATTGTAATGGGTATCCTGGTCGACGATTGATGAGTGGTGCTCTAGCAGCCATACTTGGGGATTTCCTATGTGCGCAATCATGGCAGGATCTGCACCACACCTTTACATTTTCCAGATGCCAAGACTAATAGAACCACTCCTGAACTTTTTCTAACGTTTTCTTAAATCCCAGATGACTTCCTGTTGGTGAACTATGAAGTGCCCCATCACTTCATTCTTTAGGTCTCGTGGTATAAGTAGCTGAAGTTATTTGTTCCTAACATCTCCCTCCTCCTGTCGATACACCAAGCTGTCCCTTAGCGTCAAACTATCTCATTGTTCCCATAGTCTTAGCCCCTAACAGCTTTCTTGTAAGAATGTGTGTCTGGGTGGCTGTTCCCCCTCTTTGTACCTCATGTTTCTCCTATAGTTCTTCTAGCGACCATCCAAAGCTGTTGATCGCAAGAAAACTCACATCCAGTACTTTACTCAAACTTCCATTGAAATTATTCATCATTTCCTGTGCTTTCATTGCTTCAAATGCATCTTCCTTTGCACTGTCTCTTCCACGTTGTTTGCACTGTCACTGAGATAACCCATCAGCATTCCTATGGGACCTGCCATTTTGGTGTTGCACTGTGAACTCCAGCTCAGCGAGTTCCAGCCAGTATGCAACCTGCCCTTCTAGTTCTTTGAAAGATTGAAACCAGCGTAAGGAGCTAAGATCTGTTCTGACAATAAATGGCTTACCGTATAAATAGTGCTGAAAATGTCTGGTGGCAGCAACTAGAGCCAACATTTCCTTTCTTGTCACAATAATGTCGCTCTGCCTTTGTCAATGTGCGACTCATATAGGCTACTACCTTCTCTTCGCCATCACATTTAATGCCCAATACAGCACCTATACCTATATTGCTTGCATCTGTATCTAGAATAAAATTATCTTCAGGTGAAGGAACTGCCAGAACAGGACTTGAAGGCGTTTCTTTAGGGCTTTGAAAGCTGTCTCACAGGTGTGATCCCAGGTAAACCATCCACCTTATTGTGTAAGCTTGTAAAGAGGCGCAGCCACGTTTGGAAAACTTTTAATGAATCTGCGGTAATATGAAGCAGTTCCTAGAAATCCCCGAAGTTCCTCTATGTCTTTTGGTGCTGGCCACTACTCAACAGCACGCACCTTCTGTGGGTCTGTTGAAATTCCCCGTCCTGAGATGGTGTGCCCCAAGAAATTGACTTGAGGCTGCATAAGTTGGCACTTTGAAGGCTTTAGTTTAAGCCCTGCATCTCGCAAACGCGAGAATACTTCTTGAAGTTTAAGTAAATTTTCGTTGAATGTTTTCCCATAAACTATTAGATCATCTAGGTAAACCAGTGTGGACTTCCACTGCAGCCCAGCTAAAATTAAGTCCATTAGACGTTGGAAAGTGCTAGGTCCAATGCTCACACCGTAGGATAGGACTTTGAATTCATATAGCCCTCCTTCCCCTGTTGAAAATGCGGTCTTTGAGCGACCCTCGGGGGCCACTTCACATTGCCAGTACCCCGATGCCATGTCTATGGTACTGAATGATGTTGTACCTCCTAATGAGTCCAGGGGATCATTGATCTGTGGAGGAAGGTAAGCATTCTTTTGTGTTACTCCGTTAAGCTTTCTGTAGTCCATACAAAATCTTGTTGTTCCATCCTTTTTTTTTTGCACAAGGACAATGAGATAACTCCATAGAGATGACGGTGGTTGTATAATTACATCCGAGATTGTGTCCTCCACTACCTGCTTCGCTTCTCCCTGCTGATGTATTGGGAGACATCTTGGTGGCTGCCTGACAGGAATAGCACTACCTGTTTCAACGTAATGCTAAATACGATTAGTTCTCCCCAGGTCATTTGAACCCATGGAGCAGATATCACTAAACTCGTTTAGCAAGCTGCAAAGTCTTTGACATTCTTCCTGGTTCAGTTCGCATTTTGTCGAGTCAAAAAGATGCTCTATTAGTTCATCACTTGTGTTTATTTTTACAATTGTTGCAACTCGCCTCTTTTGAGATACTTCAAAGAACTCTCCTATCACCATGCCTGTCCGCAATGTAATTGGCGAGGGACTGGGTTAGTAAGCCTAATTGGTAATGCCTTGTTTTATATACATGCCAGCCCATGGGCAACCTTATCTCCGTGCGTCTCCTTTAAGTTGGTCAAAGGCTCTAACAACCCAGTCACTTTATTGTGAGTTGTGTTAATCGATACAAGAGTGAACACTAGATTATGGTACTATCATTATTTTGTCCACAGCTACGTTCCACACGCTATTTCCATCCTCGTGGTTTTTTGTAACTGTTACTAACCCTAGCACTACGTCACCTAGCCTTAGCTCTGAGCTAGAATAAAACATCCCCCTGATTTTTTATGAGAAAATCTACTCCAATAATGTACTGTTGGGTAATATTACACACAACCAGTAATCTGTGTAGCACTTGAGTAACACCAATCTTCACAGTCATTTCGACCTCTCCCTCCTTATTTATTGGATCTCCACTCGGATTTCGATACAGGCTAATGTGGGTGCCACCAACATTTTAGACCGTCTTTTAACACTTTCTCACACATCCCTGTGTATTAAGGACAGGGTGACACCGGTTTATTAAAATACGAACAGCACAACCTTCCACATGAACTTGTTCACACTGGCCACTGGCCATTTCCCTGAGGGCACTGTGCCCATCGGTGACCCTTTTTGCCACACGCTCAACTTTTCATTGATCGACCAGATGATTCTTGTAAAGGGCGTCAGTCACCCCGTTCCCGTGAAGCAGAAAGTGTTGTTGATAATTGCTGCATCACTGTCCTCACGTCCTGAAGCGTCTTTTATTGTTCCTTAAACAGCTTGCTCATATCTTGAAGAGTAAGACCTGTCCCCATGCCTGGAGGATTGGTGGACGTCTCATTACCACTTGTGTGGGTTGGTAGTATCCTCTAAAGTTCCACTTCGAGGGTAGATTCTGTTTCTACAGCAACAGTCATAGATTCGTCAAGCGTTTTAGGTCTAGTCTGTCGCACAAATAAATGCAATTGCATGTCATTTAACACCTCTGTAAATTGGCCCTTGGTAAGAACATCTCTCACAGCTGCATTTAAATTGGGGAAAGTTTTAGCTGAAAGTCGGCATAAATCCAGCCCAAGTGACGGGAGTTGTTCCACGGGTGCATGACGTAGGTTAAGAAACATGGATCTAAGAAGTTAATCTCCTTGCCTCGAGGCCAGAGCTTGTTTTAATCCATTTTTAACTTAAGAATTTTGTTTTTGTTCTTCTTGTTCCAAAACAAAATATAAGTGTAACGCTTAAGTGGCCAAACTTGCTGCAAGATATGCACACTTTGTGGCATTATCCGACCAATTGTTCACCGAGGCCACTAACTCAAAATGTGTGATCCACTCGGACACATCACTTTTACCGTCGAATGTTCAGGGCAATAATATAGTGCTAGCCATTGTAGTTTAAAATAATATAACAATGTACTATCCCACCGCTACCACCACTGTTATGGTTCTTATTTACTCTAAGCTACAATATTACAAAGGATTAGTACTTATTAATAGCCCATGTCTATTAAATACACATGTCTTGAGTTCATCGCACACATCCATTACAATGTGAAAACACGCACTCAAGTGTTGACACTATACCATGGCACTTAAGCTTTGTAGATAGAAGAACCATATAAGCTATCAATAAATGTGTGCTGAGTTTACATAATGTTTTACAAGTGAAAGCCTACATTTAATAAAACATACGACAGTAGTAGAAGTCCTCTGGATGACATATTTATGTTTCCCAATAAACTTTAGCTTGATAAGCATATTTTCTACTTATATACTTACTAAATATATATCAGGATTGTTAAAACTATAGTCTAAGAGCTAGCTCCCATTTGATTTAACTGGGATGATCTAATTCAGTTAAATATCATATTTTATAGTTTTTCCAGTGAGAAATGAAAATCTATGCGTCTAGCAGTCCAAAGCGGCCCGACTTAAAAATGGAGGCCATTCAAATTCTGCTAAAATTAATTTTGATTTAACTGGAAAGATCTATTTTAGATCCATGGCTTGTTTCATAGAGTATTTCTCCCTAAATCAATTTAGTTTGGTCTGTCATTTGAAATTGGTCAGAAAATGGCTGCCAGACCAACACAAAATTAAAAAAACCAACATCAATTTGACCAGAACAATCTAATTTTAATTTTGGAACCAAATTGCAGCTTATTGCAGGCCCTTCACGAATAATTCGGTCTGGCAGTTTAAAGCAGCCGGATTCAGGGTGCCAGACCTATTTAAGAAGTCAAATTTGTAATATTTAGGTGAAGTTTATACAAAAAATATACTTTCCTTTCATGAGTAATTTTCTTATCTTTCTTTATAAACATTTAAATAATCCGGTCTGGCATGTGAAATCAGCCATAGCATGTTTACCTGACATACCCAAATTTGGGAATAATTGACATCAATTTAACCAAAAAGATCTAATTCTGATTTTTGCACTAATTTTTTGTTTACTGCAGGTCTCACTAATCAATTTATCTGACAGATCAAGATGGCAGGATTCCGAGGAACAAACCAATTTAAATGGTCAAATTTGTAATTTTTAGACAAAGTTTATCTGAACAGGTAGACCTTATATTTTTCATAGGCTATATATATGGCCTGTTTCTTATATTTTTGTTTTCTAAATAAAAATAATTTTATCTTACATTAAAAAATCAGACTAGTTAGGAAAAGATTAAAAATAAAGTTACAACAAAAATCTTAAAATACCAAAGACCAAGATTTTAGAGACAAATAAATCTGTATTAATGTATTATTATTATTAGCACCGTGTCTTACTACCAGTTCGGGTTATACACAAGTATAAATGTAATTTGTAGCTGTGAATTTTTCCCTTGTAAGATTACGAAAATCATTTGGAGGTGATTAACGCATTATAATATGAGGATTGAGTGGGCCTAGAAAGACAGAACTAACAGTGTCACAATGTGCACCTCACACTAAGTTCAAAAATAGCACCTGGACATGGGAATCGAGCCTGGGACCTTTGGCTTAGTATGCCAATACTCTAACCAATGAGCTATCCAGGAATCGTCCCGTGCCCAGGGTTAATCTTCACTTATATTTTAAGGCAGATTCTATGATAGACGTGCGGAAAATGTTGGGTACAAATGTGTGATTTTATTAAAGTCACGAGCTGTCAGATAACGCAGCCACCTTTGACTCGGTAGTTGGCTTATTGCTGCCACATGTACAATTAATATAATTGTAAGGGATTGCATATTTAAGAATCAAATAGCTGAGGCTATTATTTATGCTTTTTAGTGAGGAATTCTCCATCTAGATTCTGAAAATTCAAAAAATGACACCTGGACACGCAAATCAAACCAAGGACCTTTGGCTTAGAGGATTGGTGTAATATTAACATTAGTATTTTAATTTTTACTCTAATCATTAATTTTGTAGAGTAAAATAAAAATATTTTCACTTGGCATCATGATTAAGTTATCTCACACCCAGGTTATGGCAACAAGATTTTCCAAATGGACTGAGATATGAGTAGCTACTATTGTTAAGGTTATCTACTTACCATTGGGGAAGAAATGGTAGGAGTGGTAGATGATGAAGTTCGTACACGTTCTGTAAGCAAACCAAACCTTAAATTAAAATCTAGCTAAAATAAAGTGCCAATGAGTTAGTCAAATTCTTAGTTAAGTGTTTTTTTCTCTGAAGTGAAGTTTTAGATATGAATAGGTTTGTAATCTATTAAAAACTAATTCAGTCTCTAAATATGTATCTAAGCTTTTAATAGGCCTATATTTGAGTACAATATTATTTTAAAACTAAATTTGAAAAATTTAGACCTTGGCTTTCTGTGATTCACAATTCTAAACCCCAAATGCAATGAATCAATAAAATGTGTGCAGGTATTATATATTACTAATCCTTTTTGATCAATTAGTCATCATTATATAAAAAATGTAATTAATTTAAACTATATTTTACAATAAATATCTACATGGTGCAACATTCTTCTGTATCTCTCTATCGGCCACCCAGGCAAAATCTTCTCCAAGGACAAAGGGGGGAAACAATTGATGATTGCATCCCATTACTAAAGGAATTTATTCTAGAGGTCAAATCTTTAAAAACAATCCTGTTGTCAATCACAGGAGTTCTCATTCGGGTAATAATCACAGAGCAGTAAGGACGTGCATTCGTCAAGAGGAAACACATTTGTGTTTATTTATCACCGAATCTGAGTCAGGAGTCAGGACTCAGGACCGGGGCGGATTTAGGGTAGAGGCATCGAGGCACGTGCTACCCCCCCCCCCCCCCCCCCCCCCCTTCT
>CABFOW010003648.1:0-18688 GCA_902141385.1 Timema californicum | reverse complement strand
CCCCCCCCCAACGTTTTTAAGAAAATATACACAAATAGTTTGAATTCCCATTTGATACAAATAATTTTCTCAGACTACCCGCTTACTCGGCTCATTCCAAGAAACGTCCTTTGTTTTCCAATAACATATTTAATGTAGGAAACAAAAGGTATTAGAAATGGATAGAGCTATTTTAACACTCAGATGTTTTGCAAAGATAAAGTGTTTTTTTGCAAGGTGTTTCCTTCCCTCTCTTCAGGCACAGAGGGCAAAGCTGATGGTCGGGACAGAATTAACCCTTCTCCTCATTGCATGTCCAATGAAATTTACACAATGTTGGATTCAACAAAATTTGAAGACAAAGCTATGGAACCAATAAATTTGAAGATTAGTCAGCAATGTCCGGGGTAGGAAAACTACATTAATAAGTGCACCATCATGCTTTCCAGTTACCCTAAATTGATTAACCTAACAGCAAAAATAACTAGCAAGGTGAAGAAATAATACAAGAACATAAATCATCGGGAAGTTTGATTTGACACATCAAGTATAGTGCTCCAGATTTAATTATAATGTGACTTAGTTAAAAGATGAATCGGGAAAGTCACTCTATTCATATACCATAGGAACTAGGTAGTAAACGTAAAAAGAGATGTAATGAAGTTAATATATATATTAACAATGACCAGAGGCTATAAGGCCATAAGTCCATTTTATTATGAAATCAAAGATAAACAACATAGATCGTATAGGGTATCAGCAAACAACTCACAATATTGAATATTAAAGATTAGGATAATTTTAAATTTTATGGCTTCAGCCTTCAGCTTCCGAAAAGTGGATTAGTATTATCTACCAGCATCTCTTAAATTTGCACACAAGGATATATCTTAACCTAACCATAAATAAACCTGACTTAGTATGAGAGATACTCGTAAGGGGCGGGAAACCCTAACAAATACAATAACATACCAAAAACAAACAACTATATCTATTCAACTCTGGTATTTAATATCTGACTAGTAATATAAAGTTCCAACATAGTCTCTCGTAAACTAGGGATAGATACCACATAGTTTTGCACTTGATCATACAGTTACTATTAACTCTTTGGCGAGTATAGTTTTAATATAGTACAATATCCCTGTGGAGTGAAGTTTTTGGTGAAAATTAAATATATTTTTATTTTTGCATATTCATTTTAAAATTATGTATTTTTGCTGCAACCACTATCACTTCATATGTTAACAATGATTTTGTTTGTAGCTAGAGGGCATCAAACGATTGCTGTATATGTTCCAAAAATTGAAAAGAGGGGCACATGTCCCGGTACCACCCCCCTGAATCTGCGACTGTACACACATGCACACACATACACACACACAGAGTAGAACCTCATTATAACGGATACATCCCCTTATGCTTCTCGGTTCTGACGCCACTGCTATCAACTAAGGTAAGATAGAAATTTAGGCTACATGTGATTAATTATTGTATAGTTAATATTCATATTTCCCTAAAAAAGTGTGTGTTCTTCAAGACATTTTTTTTAGCATCGCATTCTACTACCTGTTCGGGCTATACAGTTTCAAGAAAAGTTAAACCATCTAATCAAGAAGTGATTGTGCTTGTTTGTGAACCCTTCAGGAGAATCTCAAGCTAGCAAAATATCACAATACAAACATACAGGCTGACTGGCTGGACCATGTATTGGTCAGACTATCAGCCGCGCATTCTTCCTCTTGACCTTGAGATAGGTCTCCATTCCGTTGCTTCTCTTCTCCTGACATGGGGTCTTTGGGTAAGTGTAAAGAGCATAAGATTAGACAGAGACAGAAGCTGTAGTTCAAGATAACAGCACAGAGCATTTCATTTTAAGACATGAGGCCTGACACGAGGGATACTTTCTCCTGTACCAAGGCGGCCCCCTTAAGCTCATAAGTTATAATACATAAATTATAGACTAGGCCTATTACTGTTTTTGTCAGCCAAACATGCTGAGAACAAGACACAGGTTTTCAGTACTTCATTTGTATGTTTATGGTGTGTAGACACCTTATTTGATATAAGTATTGATATAAGTGTCATTTTTCAATCTATTTGCTTATGATTCAGTTACAACTGATCCCAGTAATTATAATTATTCATCCGCCAAGCTTTGCCTTTCATATATAGGTACTTAACTGTATTGTTCCTTCCTTCAATTCTTCAGTACCGGTATATTTAGTTTGCCCACATCTCAAAAACACCAAAAGGTGTATTGTTTATTTTATTTTGAAGCTACTGTAATCTTCTATTGAAAGTATTTGAAGCCTAATCACCCACCTCCTCCTGATCCCCCTTAATATTCAAATTCCATTTTCATGAACAATTATTTCCAAGCAAGCAATCAATGGCTGTGTTTCACTCAAGTTGTTACATTACATTACATTACATTAATCTTGATTAGGCCTACCACTTTGTTACATTAAGTCAAACGAAAGTTAGGTCAAACATGAACTCAGCACATGTGAATCTTAATCAAACATTACATTTATTAACAACACATAAACGCTAGGCCTCCATTGTGAGTTTCTATGGGGTTATTCTAGTCACCACGTCTCAATACCTGGTCGGGTTATGTGCATTATAACTAATTACATTGATGTGTTTAAGGATAAAGAAGGTAAATTTTTACATTGTGTTAACATTAAATGTGATCATGATCCCAATATAAGTTATATTAGAATAATCATAATCCCAAAATTATTTGCAAATATGGAAGTCCTATGTTCTTTATTCCCCAGACATGTATCCTTTTTATGAGATGTAGAGTATATGTAGGTCTATGGGCAGACTTAATTAGGCCAATACCAATGGTATTTTTGAACTTTTTAATTAGATTGAAACAAGTGAGAAATACCCTTTGGCATAAACTGTTTGTTTGTTTAATATTTTATGTGAAAGTTTGTTTTAAGTGCTATTTTTACATTTTCTACACTCGTTTGACACTATTTTGTCCTAATTCAATATGGGTATATATAGTATGCTTTATCCCTCCCATTCGCAGCCTCTTCTTTCTTTAAATTGTCAAACTAATGATCAGTCATAACTTTTTATTATACATAAAACATGTAGGGACCTAAGTTAAAATTGATTTGAACAACAACAAAAATTAAAATATTAAGCAAACAGTTCCTCTCATCTAAGTGACGGGGTATTGTACACATCATCCAATGATGTCATTGCCATAATAAAACAACTATTCTATATAGACCTATTCATTATTATTATGACACTTTCCCAACACAGCTTAACCTAACCTTTCATGTGTTAGTAAATTAAAAATGTAATTATAGATAAAATAAAATATCCAATATTATAATTACACATGGGTAGTACACATAATACAATGAAGTTATATTAGTTTTCGTTCACATGATCAAGGCTATAGTGAATAGAATAACAGGAAAGTTACTCATCATCATCATCATCATCATCATCAATAATTATATTTCGAAAGTGATTTAGATGATCTGTTGTTGAGTTTTGTTTGGATGTAGTGTTTATTTAAAGTGTTTAGAATGTATAAGTCTTGGTGTTAGTCGATTCTATATACTCTAATGTGCATAATTAAATGAATAAAATATATTAGCAAACATTGTACCATAACAATGAAAATAAATGGTACAGAACTCCGCACAGACTCTCTCACTCCATTTTTTTTAAATAGGAGATATTTACTCAAAACTTGCAATATATAGGCTTATGTGAAATTAAATAATATGCACTAGCAAACCCGATCAAAAATGATGTTTCACTTGCGTAAAACATTTTTAACGCCCAATTTTAAATTTTGTTTTTAAAGAAATCAAAGTAATTATTTGTATATTTGTGTAAAAAAAATTGATATTGGGTCCACAAGGGTCAACATTTTGTATTAAAATTTCGACTTCTAGCCAAAATTTTCGACACTTGATTAGAGGTTGCACATACAATTCCTCATAAATAAATTTAGACCAATAAAAAGGGTAAATATTGACTATTAAGTCTAAAATGATGGATATAGATCATTGCTGTACAAACATTTTCCCTAACAGGTTAAAGGGAAAAAAATATCAACTTTTTGAGTGATTTACTTATTTATTTACTTTATGTCATTAGACTTATTATACATTAAAACTTAAGTAGTATCTCCATACAACTAAAGCTAACCAAATTGTATTAATTTATTTGCCAATATTTCAGAAACTAGTATTGTTTTACAAAAATACATTTCATATAAAAGTTTTTTATTTTTAATGGTAGCCTACTACAATTTAACAATGATAAGTTATTTAGTATCTCAAATAGTTGCGAATATAAGGAAATTTACGCTTCTGTAAAGTACTGAAAATCCCTTTTATGGGAAAATGAAAATAGCTATTTTTTATATTTTCACCCATAAGGAAACTAGGCCCCTACCCTTAATTTTAGGGTTATATATCAAATTCCAAAAGGCATCAGGACAACCTTATGAAAACCCTAAATACCAAGTTTTAGCTCGATCTGTAAAATAGATTAGGCTCTACTCCAAGGTAGAGACAGACCGCAATACAAAAATCACTTTTTCTGATTCGGGAGGTCATGAAACGTCTACATTCATTAAAATCTTAATTTGACTTTTTTTTTGACGATCACAATACAAAAGGCCCCAACACAGACTCCATATCCGGAGGTCCGTGGTCCGTACTCCTGGTCCATAAGAAATTCTAATCGCGATTACAGAGTCAATATCCGTAATCACGTGACCGTTTCAACCAATGAGATAGTACGAGACTTCATCCAATCAAAATATTTGAAAGAATTCGTCTACAGCAAGGAGTGACCATCAAGCAGTAAGTTGATCATAATATTAGAATTAAAGAAACCAAAAACAACTTTGTTGAGAAAACTTCTAGTAGGCCTATATACTAAAATGTAGGTTAAGTACAATCACAAGAAATATATTTATAACTCAATTTTAACTATCAAACTTAAAATAAATGTTTGCAATAACCTGAAAATGGAAAACGGATATAACTTACTTGTATTTTGGATGAAAACATAACAAGAACTTTTAATATTTTTCATAATAGGGGTGTTGACCCTACAAAAGCAAAGCCAATATTTCAAAGAACTTGGTATTTCTCATAAAACATTTTCCTAAAAGCCGCTCTTCCCAGGGTATTAAGATTATTAGAAAAATGTTTCTGAAATGTCTCCATGGGTAGCCATCTTTTCATTTAGTATAAGTTTCCATAGCGACGGATACTCTCACTGCCATTCGTTCTTTAATTTCAATGTGTGTACACATTACTCGGCTGTGAGTGGTAGTCCATATAAACTAGTTCGAAGAATGTCAAAGTTGGGCAACTTCTATGGAGTAAGGACTTACGGATAAGGACTCTGTGGTCAGAGCAATCTGATACTATTGCATCAATTTCTTATGGACCACAGACCTATGGAAACAGAGTCTGTGTCGGGGCCTTTACTCTACCTGTACGATAGCGAGAAAGAAAAATCTTAAAATGGGATGGTTAAAGTGTACTAGTTAACACCATTATTTCTAAGAAAGATTTATGTACCAATCCCAGAAAGTATTATCTTTCTTTTTTTTTTGTTCTTACAAAGATGGTAAGCCTGATGAAATTAGCTTTAATTAATATAAGCTGCTTTCTGAAATCTAGCATATTTTGTTGTGTTTTTTTAAGTTCATATAGCGATATAAGTAAAACTTCAAGGTGTAAAACTAACATAACTTTCTTTTAATCAATTTGTAAAATGTGTTATGAAATAATTTATGTGATTCTTCTGGGAAATAAATGGTACGGAACTCCCCGCTGACTTTCTTGCTCTATTGTTTAAAAATAGATATATTTACTCAAAACTCGTAATATTTGTGAAACAAAATAATATACACTAGCAAACCCAAGCTTAAATTGCACTATAGTTATGTAAAACTTTTTTATTAGTCCCCGTTTTAAATTTTATAATTTTATTTTTAAATAATCAATGTCCTCATTTGTATGTTTGGACCGATAAAATATATCAATATTGGGTCCACAAGGAGGAACACTTTGTATTAAAATTTCAACTTTCGGTTAAAATTTTCGACATTTTATTAACTTAGGTGTTGCAAATCTTCATGCCATCGCATTGCTATTAAATTCCTAATTTATAAATTTTGACCAATAAAAAATGTAAATATTGACTATTGAGTCTAAAATAGATATAGATCATTGTTGTACAAACATTCCTCCTAAGAGGTTTAAAGAAAAACAACAAACTTTTAGATACTTACAACTAAAGCTCACAAAATTGTATTAATATATTTGCCAATATTTCAGAAACTGTTGGATTTACAAAAATATACTTCATATAAAAGTTTTTTTATTTTTATAGTACTACAATTTTGCAACAATAAGTTGTTTAGAATCTCTAATAGTTGCAGAGATACGGAGGTTTCTGCTATGATAAGGTACCCTAAAATTCATTTTCAAGGTAAAATGAAAATAACCAATTTATTTATAATCTTAATCAACACCTAGATATGAGTTTTAATCAAAATCGTTAATCGATTTTGAGAAAATTGATTTTTTCTTTTTTGGCCCTCTCTTAAACTACTCTTAATTTTAAGTTTAAACAGACACACGTCATTGCAAAGATCACTTTTTGAGGTTTGGGGGGTGCCTTGAGACGTCAACATACATCAACATTTCAGGTTAGATTTTCTTTTGTGGTCGCAATACTTTTACCTTTTGTATTCGAAAAGTGTATATATATGTATAGCTTAAAAGTTATTGGTTTTATAAAAATATGCTTCTTATAAAATATTTGTATTATAAAGAGACCTACATATTTGTAACAATAAGTAATTTCATATCTCAAATAGTTTAGGAAATATTATAAAAAAATATAATTTACATATCAGACCAGAGCCCTTAAATTCACTTTGCCGAAATATTGAGAAAAACAATTAGCTTGGAATATTTATTAATGTTTAGAAATGAAATTTAATCAAAATCGTTAAAGCCGATTTTGAGAAAATTGACTTTTACCCTTTCTGCACTTCAGTAAACTACCCTCAATTTTAGGGTTAAATATCCTATTCCAAAAACCCCTAGGGGCAACCCTATGAAAACTCCTGATACCAAGTTTTAGCCCGATCGGTAAAATAGTTTAGGCTCTAGTTGGAGGTACAGACAGAAGGAAAGTCAAAAACCACTTTTTTGGATTCAGGGGGGTCATGAAACGTCAAGATACATCAAAATCTTGAGTTCGATTTGTTTGACGATCACAATACTTTCTCTACCTGTAAGATAGCGGGAAAGTAAAAAAAAAAAAATATATTAGTGACGTTTAAAAATTGAAAAAAATTAATTGTTATCAGCCCTAATATTCACAATGGAATTTGCACATTTTATAATAGGTCAAAAAAATTCAATTGAGCTATATTCTCATTTTTTTACTTACGACATCCAACATAAATCCCCTGCGAGTTCGCGATCTCTTTATAATTAGTTGGCAAAGCCATCCAGGACACGGATCAAATACCTAAGACTTAAAACTAAGAAACTGAGATAAGTGTCAATTTGAATTTGAATTGGTACTTTCAATAGACTTAAAATGCATGTTAAGTCCTACCCACGTTCACAGTAAATTATCTGTTTAAGCCAACTAAGGAAAAATAAATATAACTAAAGGCAGAGTTGTGAATATAGCGCCCTGCGTCTATTAGAGGAACTACACTCTCTGTCCAGGACCAAGTCAAGCGTCAGAGGTTTTACCCCAAGGTAGAGATGGGCTAAACAGTGATTTTATGATATCAGTGACTACAGTGACTGTGATTTTAAAATATCGGTGATTTACACCAGGGAATTTCACTGTGACTAGCATTCACAGTGTCTTGATGGACCGTTATATTTTCACTTTCACAGTTTGTTGCAACCACGATCAAAGCTAGTATTTAGCTGCTGTTGGAGTAGGCGAATATCATCGAGTATTTCAGAGTACTTACTGAGTATTTACTCGAATAGTCCCATGACAATCGGTTGGAACTTGGAAGGAAACTTAATTACTATGGAGTTTGGCGGTTTACAATGGAATTCGATACTTAAAGGCATAACATAGGCGCTTCTGTTGGAACTGGTATTGACAATAGAGATACAGCTACCTAATCTTCAGGTTTCATCTGGGTTTCCTATTGAGTGACTAATGTACAGTTAATACTAAAGTATGCATTTTAAGAAATTTCATGCAATTGAAAAAAAAAAAAAAATTAAATGTAATATAATTTGGGCAAAATTAGTGGTCAGACAAATATTATGTTAAATTTGAGTACCAATATTAAAACTTATTTGACGTACTATTAGAAACTCTTGTAAGTCTGTAATTTATTTAGTGATCCGTTTTACTACAATTAAAATTTATGTGACATTAAAAATGAACATAACATAATGGCGATTGGTTTAGAAAATTTTGTTTGGAATGCAGGTCATATATTATATTGTTGTATTGTTATTTTCTTTTAAATGCCGTGCATCTAATAGTAGATGATCTAATAGTATTAGAAGCAAATTAACTAATTTAAATATAAAGGAATAAAACTCATAACCAGAGTACTGAGACTTAACATTAAATTAAGAGATACTAGAAAATATTTAATCAATTATTATATACACACATTAATATATAAATACATACATTTATATTATACAATCCAGCAGGGTTTTTTTCTAACGTTATATTAGCTCACATGTGTAAGAAATAAAGCATAACATTTACCAGTCTAACAGTCTCAAACCGGCAAAGTTGTCACGTGAATATTATTAACTCTTTCCTGTCTTTGAATATCCAGGGATTTCCAAACAGCATGTTCTAGGGATTTTTAAAAATAATAACATTTGCTTAGTATTCTTTTTATTGACAATAAACAATTAATTAATTCATTTAAAACATTCATAGCGTGCAACCACAATAACGACAACAACAACATATAGGGTTTTTTACAAGCAGCAATATTAATATTACTTAGGCCTTGTGACCACTACAGGGAATTAAGTTGAGAGTTCAGTGTGCAACAAATTGTGATAGCAAAAAAAAAACATATAGTTACTATTTTACCTAATAAAATCATTAGGAGAGAATATAATCTCTTCTACCATCTAGAAAATGAGTAAGAGTCATCTCCAAAATAGTTCAGGACACGATGAGAGACGCTAGAACGCCTATTGACAATGTCTCCAAAGTTTATGCCTAGCATTCTTACTCTTCCCACACCATCAAGCACAATAGCGTTCAGCTCTTTGCTGACCTATTCCGCTAGTACAACGTTATAACTTTTGTTTTTCTTAAGTTCGTTTAAGCTTTTGACACAGTCGTATTCCTCTTTCTCAATCTGGTCTAATGCACTGCACAATACCTCCTCGTCCCAACAAGCATCCTGGTGAGCAGGATTGGAAGTCGTTTGATGGCAATGATGTTTGTGTTGAATAAGATTGGAGAGCTTTGCGTAGGACCCGCTACATTTAAATGACATAATGGCAACTGGGGATACAAAGAAAAAAAAATTGTGTAAAAAAATATCCCTCTCCACTTCGCTCAAGCAGCAACTCCCTCTACTCACAAACTGAGTTATCTTATACATGCCTCCCCCCCCTCCCAGAGTTAACGTGTTTCAAAATGTCACCGCTAGCTCCGATGACGTCAGAAGATTGTGTGTGAGTAGTAAAGTTGTTAAATAAGGTTACGTCAAATGAGCGCTCTTAATTTTTAAATTCACATTTAAACATCACACCTTTCCTCCGAGATAATATATCATACAGCGTGGTTTATATTTAAATCGCTCACAATTCAAATAATAATAATAATAAGACTTTGAAAGTAAGACGTTACCGAAACTGCCCAGACCGATTATGTAGTCATCGGCCGTTTCACTCATAAGTCTTGTACATTGTTAAATCCTCGATATTTATGGGTTCTTTGGACTTTACCTCCTCCTCCGTTGGCAGTGGGCACGCAGGTGACTCTGATGTCTGGTAGATGGACGGCTCTTGCGGCGGGTATTATGTTGACTTTGGGAGTGAGGGCGGTGGCTGCGGCGTCGTGAAGGGTTGTGGCGGATGGTGTGGAGGCCTGGGCAACACGACCACAACGTCCCCTTTACGGAAATTGTACACAGCACACGTCATATCATACAGGTAATTCTCCTCGATTTTCTGGTAGGGTAGTACTTCAGTCGCTCTGATCGTGTGACAGGTAGCGTCGCAGAACTCGATGTAGCCTCGCTCCTCTCTGTCGTGGTTCACTACTTTGTAAATTACATGTCTATCGTTCACGGCCACACTGTGAATATTTTCTGCTGTCATATAGGCACGACCCGCAATTATATGACCCACAAACATTAAATTACTATAGCCGGTTCTAAGTATGGTGAGCGTACCTGACTGCTAAACGCAATAGATGATTTGATGAGTCTTTAACCTGTCCACTGTGCAATTAAGTATTACACGTCTTTAACTCTTCCACTGATGTTAAACTTGTTCTAACTGCCAGTGAAGATGTGTTGCGTGATATTGTTATTAACTGCTCGATGCTGCTTCCCGTCTCTTAAACACGTTCAAAGTTCACAATTGTAGGTGTACCGAGTTTTACTTCAGCGCAGGTAAATATCAGTTTTTCCTTATTAAGATCACAGACGTCTTTATCCGTTAGGGTACCAAAACAACAGAGTAAAAATACATAAAACTCGCCATCTATATATGCTATTAGACGTTTACTGAACTTTTTATTGACCGCTTTTAGTTTATCCACCAAGTACTTTTGATCTACGATTAAATCACACAATTTTACAGTCTGTACAGCGTCAACAATATTTACCAGCTGCTTTAACTTGTCCATCGTGATCCGTTCTACAGACGCTTATAAATAGTTGACCAAGTGACGCCCCTATATATTCACCCCCAATCGACGCAGGATGTGGAAAGGGTTTTTTGGGAAAATCACAGTGGAGCCAGTACTAGCTCGTATTTTACTGTTTAAACATGTTTAGTCACCGATTAATGACCAGGGGCACCTGGATGTGGAAAGGGGGTCACAACGCCGTACTGAACCAGTTCCAGCCAGTATTTTCCTGTTTGAACATGTTTAGACACCGATTAATGACCTGGGGCACCCGGATGTGAAAAGGGGGTCACAACGCCGTACTGAACCAGTGCCAGCCAGTATTTTCCTGTTTGAACATGTTTAGACACCGAGTAATGACCTGGGGCATCTGGATGTGGAAAGGGGGCCAGGGAAAATCCCAGCGAGACATTTCCAAAATCTCACACTTGATGTTTGATATTAGTCGAAAGAGGATGCTTTTTATCACGTCGTGGGAGGAGTGCCCGAGGCCATGGACCACACCACGTTCTCCCACCAATAAATAAAAACTACCCGGACACACTGAGTGCACACACACCCTGGGGAACACTAGGCCCTACGCCCAAGTCCGCTCCTCAGTCTGTGGATACCGAGGGGCGAGCTCCAAACACTGTCTGTTTAATTATGGTCAAGGGTTTGAATCTCCATGTAGGCACGTTGCGGGAGGAGTACCCGAGACTACACGCTCTCCTAGCCAAAACCCTTGGGGCACACATTAAAATCATAAAACCATGAGCCACTGTGGTGGCCTCTGTCGGGGGGTATGGTATCGGGGGAGGGTGGGGGAATTAACCGATGTGGAAAGTAGGTTAATTGATAGCCTCGGGGCTGTTCAGAGGGGTCCAGAGAGGTATTTATATGGTCTAGGCCCACGAATACATATATTGTTGGATAGAGGATGTTTGGGACAATCACGGTCCCGCTTTGTACTCTTGACACGAATTCTGATTTGGGCCCTGGAGTGCCTTAAATATGTGTGTAAACTTAAAAATATTCTATTCTTCCCCAAGTTTGGGTCAAATTCCTAAGATATGCACACTTAACTGATTGGATAGAAAATTGAACTTATTATTAGGGCCTCGTTTTGTGCTCTTGACACTAATTCTGGTTAGGGCTCCGGAGCGCCTTAAATATGAATGTAAACTTTAAAAATCCTATTCTTCCCCAAGTTTGGACCAAATTGTTAAGAACTGTAGGGCTTAGGCCTATGCACACTAATATGGTTGGATAGAGAATTGAATTTAATATCAGGACTCCGCTTTGTGCTCTTAATACGTAATGGAGTATTTTTCTTAGAAAAAAACAACTGTTCTTCCCCAAGTTTTTGTCAAATTTCTCAGATCTGTAAGGTCTAGGCCTATGCCAACTTATATAGATAGGTAGAGAATTGAATATACTAGTGGAGTCTTTCTTTGTGCGCTTCACACAAATTCTGGCTTGGGCACTGAAACGCCTAAAATATGTGTGTAAGATTAAAAAATCCTATTCTTCCCCAAGTTTTGGTCAAATTGCTCAGATATGTAGCGTCTAGGCCTATGCACACTCATATGGTTGGATATAAAATTGTATTTATTGACAAGGCCCTGTTTTAGGCTCTTGACACAAACTTTGGTTTGAGCGCTAGAGCGCCCTAAAGAAGTGTGTAATGGTGGATTATTTAAAATAAAAACTGTTCTGCCCCAAGTTTGGATCAAATTGAAGCCTGCTTTTTACCCTACAAAATAAACGTAAAAATCTTACATTAATGTTGACACAAAACATCTGGATCGTAATATTTATCTAGCTATAGCAGTGAACTCTTTAAAATCCAAATTAAATTTCATGTAACTATAGTCGTTTCAAATGTTAAACCTAGTAACATATTTAGTTATTAACAGGCCTGCGTTTTACCCTAAATTCCCCTAAATAAACGTTTATGTGGTTGTGGAATAGTTCAACTCCGTGCTATAAGGGCGTCTATTTTATTCTATGGGAAAACAAGTAATGCGCAGGGTGACAACATCAAACTTTGAAACCAGATATAACCATTAGCTTAGAGATAAATCTTTAAGAGGGAACTCAAATCGAAAATTAATATGAATAAAGTAAAAGAAGCAAACAAAAAATAAAATAGTTAATTTATTCAGAAGGATTGAAGGAAGTTTATATTTTAATCTATTATTTTTAATATATAAAGAAACTGCAAAACATTAAATATCAAAATAATAATAATACAAATATATTCGTGATGCTGGCAGTTAATTTTTATTTTAGCTATTATTCAAATTATTGGCCGTTAATACTAATGATAGTATCCCAATAAGTATTGAAACAAACATTGAAAGGCTCACATTGAGTATTCTGAAAAGTTTAATAAATAGCCTCTGGAAGTCTATTTATCTCACAAATGATCTATAGGTAATTCATTGTGAGGTACCACAACTTCTTTAATATTTGAAATTGCCACAAAAGCACATATGGTGGGGATTACACTCATAGGTACCTACAACTAATGTACATAGGTGTAGTACCCAGATCTGAAAAAAATAATATTTAAGGTGGATTATAAATTTTAAATAACGCCATGAAAAGTCTAATTTAAGGATACACAAGGTCTATATGTTAAATTGTCGCACGAGAACAAATAGTGGTGAATACATTCATAGGTGCATACAACTAATCTACATAGGTGTGGTACCCGGGTCCGCCTGATATGTGGAATAAATTACCTTTAAATTGGAACGTGCTTGTTTAATAGCGCTAAAATTACGCTAATTTAAGGTGCTACATCTTAAATATTTGAGATTGCCCCACGAGCACACATACACTCATAGGTGTCTACAACTAATCTACCTAGGGGTTGTACTCGGATCTGCCGGAAATTTAAGTAAATTACCTTTAAATTGGAATGTGCGTTTAAGAATGCGCTATGAATCGTCTAATTTAAGGTACCACATTGTCTATATTTGAAACTGCCACACGAGCACAGATGGTGCCGATTACACTCAAATGTGGCTTTAACTTGTCTTCATGGGGGTGGCACGGTAGTTCTCTCATGACTAAATATTCTACAATTCAAATATATATATATATATTGTAAAGTTCCGATCCTACTTCTGACAACACTTTATAAGGTCACTAGTTTTATCTGGATGCCCGGTAGCCAACCCTAACTACAGCACTACTGGGGAACTGTAGGGACTTACATGGTTGGGATGGACCCCGAGCGGTAGGGGTTGGAATGGGTGGTTCGTGGGGAATGAGACTGGCGAGTTAGTCCAATAATGTATATTTATTAATCTATTCAGGTGACTAAACTACTACATAGGTAACCGGGTAAATCTCCCGTGATGAGAGAGCAGGCATGATAGCGGGACTCACAAACCTTCCTATAGATCCGCGATCGACCCTCCAGCGGGGGTGAACCACAAGATCACATTTTATTCCGCCGTTTGGTCAGTCGTTGCTAGATACCGACCCCCATGCACTCAGCATGGCTCCAAACACTAAACAAGGTGTTATTCTATCACCTAAACTTGCTGATCTCAATCTTCCACCAGTCAGAATCTCCCACCAGTCAGAAGGTCCATTGGTCGCACCGTGCTCGCTCATCAAAAGGATGCAAGCTCTATTAGAAAGATGCTACTGTCAACAGGATGGCAACCCAACACACTTACTTCCAAGGAAATGTACAACCATGGGTTAACATCTTGCCAGAATAAACCTTAAAATAATCATGCTCTTACAATATGTATATTTTTTAACCAAATGGTATTTTAATCATCATATACTAAAAAGTAATAATACTCTTTACTGTTAATAAATGATTTTATAAGGGATAAAAATCGAATAATGACCCAGACTAAAACCTTAATGTGCCAGGTATTTTGTAGTGTATCATCAATTTTATTTTTTTTATAGTAAAATATAAAATGTTACATTCTCCCCTTTGTCCCAATGACGTCTGCCTTGAATCTGTCAGGTGGGGCGAGGAATGGGGGGAGGTGATTATTTATATTTGTGTGGGTTCGTGATTGACATTAGACCTAGTTTTTAAAGAGGTTTATTAGTATTAATATTCTATTACAAATGTGATGTTGATAATATTAGAAGAATGAAAGAATTTAAAAAATATTTGGAAGTTTGTGACAAAACAAGGTGTTGCTAGGAATACCCAATGGCTTGTCTGACTCTTAGGTGGTCTCCGGACCCTGGTATCGAGCGGTAGCCCTCTTCTACGAATACTGATTTAACTGGCATCCTAGCCCACCGAGTGTCGAATTGGGCACAGTGACCCCTAGACTGTGATGTTGCTTAGTCATCCACGATGGCTGGATCCCATACATTCTATTCTGTCCTCTGGCATTGTTTCTGACTAAGGAATGCTGACGATGTTTATGTGGTCAGATCCTCTATTCTATTTGTTTAAAGGCTAATCATAACCTGCAACACTTGTTTTGTCATTCGCAATCCATAACACACAATATTATATAAAAGTTCTTACAAATTAGGCCGTGTAGTTACAAATACATATATATTATCCTAAGTTTTAGAATAGTTTATAAATAATTGAAAATATATTTTGTGGAAACCTTTATGTTTGAATGATAATTATTCCCAAACAAAACGTGCTAGCTATCTTTAGTGTCCATAGTTTTATCTATTCATCCTACATACTGAAAAGAATAACCAAGCAACTGTCAGACTCAGTATTTTCAATATATTATATGTGGTTTACTAAGAGAAGCCGATACTTTCTTCAAATTGTGTCTAAATAATTGATTTAAGGTGGAACTCCACCAACTTGATTCCTCTTCGGTTCCAATAGACCTTATCTATTTTCCTATTATTGGGTGCTCCAATGAACCTGTAAAATTAATCATACATCAAATATTTTTATAGATGGTGTAATACATTTTTTCATCTAGGAATTATTTATATATTGGCACCGCGTCTTACTACCCGTTCGGATTATACTCACATGTACTAATTACGCTAACAGTTTAGGGAAGAGGAAAGTTGTTATTAGAGGAACTTTACTCAGATTGGCATAGAGGGAGAGTGGAAAACCTTCAGGAAAAACCATCTTCCGTACACTCAACCGAGATTCTAACCTCAAGCTCACCGTTATTGGCAGTCCAGTTTACTGTGAGTGTGACGCGTTAGACCATTCAACTAACATAGAGGGTATCTAGGAATTAAATGTAATTTATTAGTCAATTTGAAATTTCCCTTCAGACAGTGACGTGGCCAACGGGGGAGGGTCATGGGGGTCCAGACCACCCTCCCCAAAAACCCCGGTTAGCAGGTGTTAGTCCTTTCCGTTTGTTTCCAACTTGATAAGCTAAAGTAACTGTATTTAAAATAAAACGTAGCGTCATGTCATCATCCCGCAATCGGGATATACCTACCGAATGGCTGCCGACTGGTTGACGAATTAGGCCCTCTTCGGATGGGGCACTTCGGTGGCGCTGCTAATGGCCATCGGTAGCACTTCCGTTTGCAAATGCTAAGAGATAAATGGAGGGTTTCACACACAGCCATTCTTGGTGCCGCCACTTAGAGCATTAGCAACGCTTCCATTCTGTGTATTGTGTGAACCCTCCCCCCTTCCCCTTTATCTCTAGCATTTGCCAACAGAGAAGCTGATAATGGTCGTCTGAAGGGGGCCTTGGTGCCAACTCTTGCGGTGTGTTGGTCAGCACATTGATACCTCCAGCCAACAAACACGACTTTCTAGACCTGAGCAGCTATTTTTTTTAAAATTCAAGTACTTCTTTGGTGCTGAGTGACAGCTCACAGCTGACGGCATTGAAAAGTTACCAGACCAAATTATGTATCCCTACACCGAACCATATGATCTGCAAAAACATGTGTTTAGCAGCTGTCCCTTCTGAGATTTAAAATGTAGGTATATACCTAAATGTTGACTGTCAGAACTCAGCTGTGAACTGTCAGTCAGCACCAAAGAAGCCATGGGGCTACTGTACCTCTTCATTTAACCTCATGAGTCTGAGTTGACCCTGTTACAGACCCACTGTTTCACATAAAATCTGGAAGCGCAAGGGTTTTAACCCGGTGCCTCTGGATCTGTAGCCAGATACTCAGACCACAGAGGTGGTCACCGTTACTTAAGCTTGTTTTTATTCCATTTTGAAATTTTACTTGTGTTCTTTGAATGTTTTAGTTTGAATATATAATATTGTTTTTATTTTTCGACGGTAGATAGTATTAAAAATGGTCTATAACTTATAGTCTAATGTGATCATGGTGTGCTTGTTTGATTTAGTTGAACCGTGTCCTAACACAATCTCAATGTGTACTTGCACTTGTTATGGGGAAGGGGCCTTGGTATTTTAGTAACATGAGAGTAGCGCGTTAGACAGTGTGGCTTCTGAGGCGGGTAAAAGACTTATTCATTTGTCAGCTTTGCTTTAAAATAAAAGAGAATAATATTTTCTAAATTTTTTGAGCTATGACAAACTATGAAAAGTATGTCAGTACCACATAAATAAATAAATAAACCATTCATAGTTTTCATCTTAGCGTAATTGTGCTTTTTTATGTTTGGTTCTGACTTATTTGAGTTTATGTTTCATAACAAATTTGTGATTGTTTTGCTATATAAAAATAGTTTTTTGGATACCATTGGAGAATATTTGTAGTGGTCTTCCTGAAATTTTAATGTTCTTAGTCTCTTAGAAGATATTTAGAGTGATCTTGGACCTAAATTTTGGGTGTAATTAAGATGCCTGTTAAAGAAACTGTTAACATTTTGTAGGTATCGCCTGACAAATATTTCACACTTGGATGCATTTAGAAGCTATTTGGAGTTTGATACAAGCTAATTTTTCCGGCTCAATATTCGAGAATATCCGAGGGTGGGAAATAAATGTATAAGGTTGGATTTTATTTCAGGGGTAAGAAGGAGTTAATCCCAGTTGGGGAAAGGGGGATTATTTCCATCGGGGGAAATACTCTCATGCCACCCTGTTCAGCCCTCGTTGTACACTTTTAGCCACTTTTTCACGTTTACAAAACAAAAGCCATGTTCAAAAATCAATACGGAACTGAACACTGAAATGTTGCGCAAATGATGAAATACTTAAGTTCATTCACTACTCAACTCTTTGCACGAGCCAAATTTAATCTAAGTACAAAAATTATGTACTTCGTGAAACTTCCAAACACTTATAAACGAAGGACAAGAATGGACTAAGCCAAACATATAATTGTGACAAATACCAGTAAGCTCATTTGGAGAAAATCCCAGTTGGTGGGCTGATCTTTCACAATTCTTTAGGATGTATAGGCATTAATTGCTCATCACTATGATAGATTTTACATTTTATTCTATTTCACATGCTATAATTTTTTTAACTTATGAATCCTTATCTCATGCCTGGGCCCCAGAAAATCCTGGCCTTGGTACCATGGTACCAATAGTCCACCCTACATTCACTATTTGAGTGGATTCAAAACTAATGTGTTTTAAATTGGTGTATATTTCATTGTTTAATATGTTGTAAATTTTAAGCATTAACACACACCGTTCAAACAAGTCCAAGTTTATGGCTCCATCGTGGAGGAGAAATAGGCCATAAATATCAATGGCCCGCACGGCATCTTGTTCTGAAATCATAATATTACAGTAAGTTAAAAGAGCAATATTACAACAATAGACAATATGTTGTGAATATGTTTATTTTTGTGTGAAACACAAGTAATTATTATTAGCACCACGTCTTACTACCCGTTCGGGTTATACGCACTTACACTAATGTGTAATGGTAGGGTGATTGTGAGA
>CABFOW010003647.1:50894-70612 GCA_902141385.1 Timema californicum | reverse complement strand
CGCATTTGCGTGGAGGGAAGGTGGAAAACCATTTAGGAAAAACCACCCCCAGTTCACCCGACCGAGATTCGAACCTCGATCTCCCAGTCCTTGGTGGTCGAGCTCAACACGACTAGTGCGTTAGCCAACTACGCCACCGAGGCGGGTTATTGACTGATAAAACTTATAAACATACACACATTCTCTCTCCTCTACCTAAAAATGGAGACATTTTCTTAAAACGTTATGTGAAACGAAATAATAGACATAGTTGCAGAAACTCAGACCTATTATATGTTCTGTGCATTTACAACTCCCATTTCCCAAAGCTCTATTTAAAAATATATATTTCTCGATAACTCAAAAAATATTGATTTTATAAAAAATTCTTTGAAATCAAAGTTTTTTTTAAAACCTATCTCCATGAGTTGCGAAGATAAGATATATTTTTTTAATCTCAGAGTGTTTCAGATATTTGATCAAAATTGAAAATATCAGCTTATTTAAAGTACCTTCAGAGTCGTTTTCATGGGAAAATAAGATGTACTATTTTGTATGTAATGAAAAACAGTGGCCACATACGAATTTTAATCAAAATCGTTAGAACCAATCTTGATCAAATTGAGTTTTATATTTCTCCCCCTTAAAATCGGACCCTTAGTTTTAAGGCTAGATGGATGGTCGAAAAAAAAAATCCCTCTGGTTTATGAAAACCTAAATACCATGTTCTAGTCTGATTGGTAGAGTGGTTCTGTCTCTAGACCAAGTAACAGATAGACAGACGGGGGTGGCATCGTGGAAACCACCTTTTTGGTTTTTTGGGGTCATGAAACGTTGACAGACATCAAAATCTCGAATTCGAGGTTTTTTTTTATGATCGCAATAATTTCTTAAAATATTATTAATAGTTTTTTATTAAAAAATAAATAAATCTTTTAAAATATACTTGTGAACGCTTTTGGTTATTTATAAAGTCAGAGATGACGAATGCATGGGTAAAGATTAATAAAACAAAACTCTTTTTTTTTCTAACAATAAAATTTGATTTCAATATTTATATATGTTTACTCCAACATCTTCCTCTTTAAATATGTGGATGTGTCATTAAAAATTGCCATTAATTGTCTCGTAGTTTGAAAATAATCATTTTGGTATTACAAGTTGTCAGTCATATAATTACAAGAAATAACGACAAGTCCCTATAAAAAAATTGAGTAAAAATACAATGAAAGCTACAGATATATAATTAATTTTTCTTTAAAGAAAAGAAATAGGGAACTAAAGCTAAGAGAATTAGCGAGCCAATCACATTTCTCATTTTATTATTACATCTCTCTTTCTCCCTTGGCGATGGTTCGGCGGCGGCGCGCGCGGGAGCGATCGAAACGATCTACGTGTGTCCGGTCGCCATGGCAACCGATTCAACTCGGCCGTTGAGGTGGCGCGTTCTAGCGACGCACTTTGGAAGCTCCCTATAGTTGGCGGGAGCTCGCTATAGACAGGCGCACTCAGTCGTACCGCGACCGACATCGAGTAAGTCTGATGTTGTATGACGGGAAACTGTAAAGTCCTAGCTTCATCAAATCACGTTTGTGGAGTTGTTTTTTTGTAAATACCTTCTCTTCCATTAAGAAAGGTGGTTCGTTTATAATATGTTAAATGCTGTCTACGTTATATAATGTAATTTGTTTCTCCGTAAAGAGGAACTAGTAATTCACACTCGGGTGAAAACATAGAACAATCTATGTTGAGAAACATTACAAAGTTTGTTTTTTTAAATCCTCCCAAGAGTTCGTGTGTGTTCTAAAGTGAATTTCTTCGCGTGTGGTCTTTATTCAAGAACAAAGTGTGAGCGTGGGTTTTACTGAAGTTTGTTCCGTAAAGTAATATTGTACAACCTGAAGCCGAAATATAGTTCACGACCTACTGGTATTGTTTACATAATAAACAAAACATAAATTGTGAAGCTTGTGTCCAGCCTAGTATTTTCATTCCGAATTGTTCTCTTGTAAACGTGTCCCGACATCATTTCAAGTCGAAACTAAAAAAAAAGTACTTTCGAAAAAGCCGTGTTGGCTTCTGTGTTCTCTATGTCTTCGGCCATTTCGTATAACTGTATTCCCAGATTAATTTTTCATCGACTGGAGTGTATATTTACAAAGGTGTCGCTGTCTTCCGTTAATTGAAGACATGCGTTTTTAGTTTCATAGGTAGATAGGCTTAATTTAGTCAATATACAAATTATTATTAAAAAAAACAAATTGTACATTTCAATAAGATAAGAACGGCCACTGTCTGCTTAGTAAAATCAGGTCATTTTTTTTGGTCAAATACGAACTTTTGTTTTTCCTTTTAGTTTTAAAGGAACGTTCTTGGAGCTATATTTTTTGAAAGACTTGTTTTGACCTTGAAGGTTTGAACCACGTTCGACGGTTAACACTCCTTTCAGAAGGCTTCTAAAACAAAAAAAAACATCACTTTGGTGTTGACAGACCTTTTGTTTTGGCGGGCGAGTTTGTTTGGTTATAGTGTTCTTTTATCAGTTTGAATAAAAAGAGAAGGATTTCGTGTCAGAGTTTGTTTCTTTATACCACTAAAAGTAAAAACAAACTCAGCGATATCCACGAATAAGTGTGTTTGTTCTATCACAGTGCACCGATACATTTTGAGCTCTGAACGTCAAGATGGATATTTTACCGAGCGGGAATATCTTCAGAGAGCTGCAGGATATCCACGATACAGGATACTTTTCGGCGCAACCGTCGTTAGAGGATCACTGGCAGCAGGTAAGAAAGTTTTTTTTGTTTGTTTACAAACTGAAGTTGAAAGAGTTCAACAACCGGAAGGATATCTTGTTGTTTAGAAAGTGGTTTAGGGATTATTTCTTTTCAATCATATCCATTCCGCCGGCCGGCCGGCTTCTAAGTTTACAATCAGTTGTTCTCGCCGCCATATCTCTTGCGCATTTTTTTTCCAATTGTTCGATTGTTTCAAACAAGATTAAAATGTTATTTTAAACATTCTTGGTAAAAAAAAAGTTTACACTTTCTTTTTAAAAGCGATATTATATCATCATTACGTAACACCTATTATTAATCTTAGACAAAAAAAAAGTCTTCCATTTATATTTAGTAAGTCTATTAATACTGGGTACATTTTATCAAGAAAAATATTGAAAATTTTCCATCTCTCGTCTCTTTCTGTGACGGAAGTCCACGCAACATTATATCGATACACAACACAATTTAAAATATATTTTGTTGCGACCGTTTACTTTTACTATGAGATCCCATTCTAACGAAGTAATTGAACCATGAACACGCCAAACCCCCAAGTGGGAATGTTATTACAATTTTAGTCATTATTTGACGCATCGCCTGCGCTTTCCAAGACGTGTTCCAGGACATCAAATTTGTCTGAACGACTAAATGACCCGCATCCTGTGGTCGCACAGTCCTAGACGTTAGATTGCCAGTGATGGAGAAATAGAGTCTTGACCGGGTGCGTTGGAGATCGTAGCTTTTCCATTCCCTACTTGCATGTGGCTACATTTACTCTACTTCATCCCTAACCCATAGGTTGGGTATCTAATTAACCCTTGTGATAAAACGTAATTTATATTTTGAAAAATCATCATTATGTTACTACGTGAAACAATCCTTCAGTACACCTGACAGGAATTTGAACCCTGATATCTCCGTCATTGACATTCCTCGAGTGAAGCGTTGGACCCGGGGGGTAGAGGGGGTGGATTGGAAGTCACTTGGCGGACTACCCTTAAGGCCGCCGCGCACGTCATATGTACACCAAATGTTGCCAAAATATGACATTCAACCAAGTTCAATTTTTTTAACATTATGTATCATAAACCAATTATCTTTAATTTTTAACTAGGCCTAATTTAAATACACACTGTTTAAAAATGCATGTATAGGCCTACGATAGAACGATTAAGAAATGGGTGACCTGGCGGTCTAGGGGTAAGGTGTCGGACTTCTGTGCTGGGGTCCGGTATTAAATCTTCGGTCCCGGCACAGATTTGTCTGATTACCAAACCCTTCCTTCACCTCTGACAAGACGTGAATTAATCACAACTTGTGAATATGGGGAATGCCAGGCCTCCACCGTGGTTCGGATTCAACGTTAAACTGTAGGTCCTCCGTTTCATCTCGCAATCACCCCTACCACTACACATTAGCGTAAGTGCGTATAACCCAAACGGGTGGTAAGACGCGGTGCTAATAATAATAATAAATAATGATTAAGAAATATAATAGAGGACATCTGCTATTAAGTCGCAGGTTCTCTATATCCCTGGCCTAGGCCCATTTGACCGGTGGTATTTGACTGTAATTACCTCATTAAATAATTTGTAAAATAACCGTACACAACATGTGGACTGGCTATAAATTTGCTCGAAACAATCTGCGATAAACTACGCGAACATTATTGAACATTTTAAAGGTCAAGTTGTCTCTGAAATGAAAAAGTTTGTTTTTCTTTATTGGCCTAGCATTTAGATTTGATTAAAAATATATTCATATTTTGTAATTGTGAAGGTTTAATTTTTGTTTTTTCAATAGATCCTTAAAGTCATTAGGAAAATCATTTAATTGTATGCTTTATTTTTTGTTGGCATATGCTCGTAAACAAAGCATTTTGGAATGAGATACGCCTTCAGAAGTAGACATGCTGTTATGTTTGAATTGAGTTACAAATCTTGGTACATGTATTCAAAACAAATATAAACTCATGTATAGACGTAGGATTCAAATATCTTACAACACACCATTAATTCTAGTTGCAGAAAGTATTAGGTACATAGTTGTACTCCATTAATTGTCCACGGCCATACTGTTTATTATTTTTCAGTTCAAATTTTCATAGAACGAACCTTATTTGACTGCCAGGAAATCTACTAGATCTACTTTCACGCGTTCATACGTCAAGTCAAGTAGTCTACAGCTGTCATTGTAGATATATATTATCAATATCCAAACAATCACATGAATAATAATTTAGTAAACTGTTATAAATTTTGGAATAAAAAATATGCTTGTATTTTTATAAAAGTTCCTTTTAATGAAAATTGTACTATACAGTATTTAAAATATACTGATTTGTTTTTAAACAACACATCACCCCATTTACTAATTTTTTTGTAATTTAATTCAAAATCTTCAATAGCACCTTGCTAACTCAATTCATTCAAAACAACCCCTCTAAGCTACCTCATCCCCCCGATCATTCAACCTTCAACCCGCCACCTCTTTATTGGTTGATTGTTAACCGTCATTCACGCGTGACGTGTACCCTTCCTCCCCTCCAGAACCCTTACCGCATTTTCTACCTTGCTAGTCAAAGAATTTAGCAGGTGAAGTTGTTCCATTCAAATGTTAATCCTGACAGTTGAAAACACAATTAAAAATAAAAGTGTTTCATAAAAGGTTTAAAAAGGCAGTCAGAGAATAAAAAACAAACTATATCATGCAGAGGGTTTGTCGAGAGTAATAGTGGTGTCAATGTGTATTAGTAGGTCTATGGCTATCCGACAATATTTACCTAATCTACGTAGAACTAGAGATTCTGACAAGTCAAATAGACAAGACAGCTCAAACAAAGACCATTTTACTTGCTCTTTCGTTTAGGGAAATACATTTCCTGGACTGGGAACTTTGATTGGATATGAATATTAAGAAGACAATGTAATAGAACCAAATGTCACTTTTGTGGCACATTAGTTTGCATCTAATAGCAAATATGGGAATTTGAGGAATGCCAGGTCTCCACCGTGGTTCGGATTCCAC
Organism: Timema californicum; assembly: GCA_902141385.1. Lineage (NCBI taxonomy): Eukaryota > Metazoa > Arthropoda > Insecta > Phasmatodea > Timematidae > Timema > Timema californicum. The sequence continues at coordinate 64,826 of CABFOW010003647.1, read as the reverse complement.
GTTAAACTGTAGGTCCTTCATTTCATCTCACAATCACCCTACCATTACACATTAGCGTAAGTGCGTATAACCCGAACGGGTAGTAAGACGCGGTGCTAATAATAATAATAATTATAATAATCTAATTACACTAATGTGTTGGTATTAGGAAGGTTTAGTTTAGAGGAAGTGCGCCCTCATTTGTACGGAGGGTGAGAGAGAGAGAGTGGAAAACCATTTAGGGAAAACCACCATCAGTACACCCTACCGGGATCAAACCCCGATCTCCCCATCTTCAGCAGTCTAGTCTATTGCGATGGTAGCGCCTTAGACCATGCGGCCATGAAGCTGGTAACTGATGGTTTTAAAAGTAGTGTTGTTATTTATCAGATTAAAATATAGCGGAGATATATTAGGACTATCTAACTACTATCCCAGTAGACTATACTGTCGGAGACCGGGATATAAAGGTTCGAATCTCAGTCGTGTGTACTGAGTGAAGTTTTTCCCAGAGGTTTTTCCACTCTCCCTCCACACAAATTTGGATACACATCTTCTAAATATAACCTTCATAATCCCTAAAACAGCTAGCGAAATTAGTATATATTCGTAAAACCCGAATGGTTAGTAAGACGTGGCGCTAAAAAAAAAAGGTTGTGCCATTTTGTTTAACGTTAGCGTTCAACTTATCAGCCTATTTCTAGAAAATGTACATCTTCAAAAGCCTATCGGTATGCCCGTTTAATTAATTTGGATCGTAAAATATACATCTCTCAAAAATAATAATTTGTTTTTAGTGAGCTTACACGATTCAAGCCCTGACACATCGAGAATCCCGTGAAACTCGACGTAATGAATCTAAAATGACAATAAGAATCCATAGGTGCAAAATTAAAAGTTTAGGTTAGGTAGGGAGGGTTAATATTGTTAAAATGAAATATTTAGAATTTTTTGAAATAAGACCAGGGTGATAGACTAATAATGAAATAGGGTCATGGTGAGAGATTAGAAAAGAATTAGGGCCAGGGTGATAGATTAGGAATGAAATAGGTTCAGGGGGATCTAGATTAGAAATATAATAGGGAAGGCTTATGTCCCGATTCTTGGCGTGTTTATTTTATTTAGCACCACGTCTTACTACCCGTTCGGGTTATACTCTTATGTACTAATTACGCTAATGGTTTTATGGATGAGGAAGGGTATATCTAAAGAAAGTGCACCCACATTTGCGTGGACGTGGAGTGGAAAACTATTTTGGAAGAACCTCCGTCAGTACACCCGACCGAGATTCGAACCTCAATCTCCCTGTCGTGCCTACTGACTGCTAGAGTGGTGCCCCATAGTCTAAGACCATGCGGCCACCAGAGCGGGTGTCCATTGTTAATAATAAAGTATTTTGATGATGGTTCGGAACAAGGTAAACGTGTGTTTGACATTTAGAGTAACCAATATAATTACAAAACAGCGAAAAGACAGCCTGGTTATTAAAACGCTCGGGGTTAGTTTCTTTGCTAATTAGTTAATTAGGTGTCGCTCTATCTTGACAATGTCGTGTTCTCGACGTTAGTTAATTGTAAATACAACTGCTCTCAAAGTAAACCGTTAAACTGATCTTCTATCAGAGTAACCTCGTTACTGAAGAGAAAAAAAACCATTTGTTTCAACTATCCCGGTGTGAACACGCTGACCACGGTGTCAGCCTCGTACTATCTGGTTTTCCTCTAATGGGGGAGCGTTCTGGGATTGAAACCCGACTGGATGTTTGGAATTATTTCTTTCAAACTCATTTTTTTTTACTCCTCCACGTTATTGCGAACAGACTTATCTTCCTTCTACCTTCCTCATCCTTTCCCCTCAATCAATGTCAATTATCATTATTATTATTATTATTATTATTATTATTATTATTATTAGCACCGCGTCTTACTACCCGTTCGGGTTATACGCACTTACGCTAATGTGTAATGGTAGGGTGATTGTGAGATGAAATGGAGGACCTACAGTTTAACGTGGAATCCGAACCACGGTGGAGACCTGGCATTCCCCACATTCACAAGATGTCTTGTCAGAGGTGAAGGAAGGGTTTGGTAATCAGATAAATCTGTGCCGGGACCGAGGATTGAACCCCGGTCGCCAGCATAGAAGTCTGACACCTGACCCCTAGACCGGCAGGTCACCTTAGATCAATGTCAATTATGCAAACAGCACGGACGGGTAGTAGGACTTAAATACAGAAACAAAGTTAGTTTTTTTTAGCGTTATTCAGTTTTTTAGGCAGGCGGTAAGAAACTTAGATTTGCAACTTTTTTTTTTGTTCGATATTGGAAATTGATGGCCGACCCGGGTTTGATCTGAACTAATGTTTACCCTTACCACTTGTCTATTAGCGGCCGAGAGCTCGCAGTAAACTCCGGATTACTTGTAGATTACTACGTCTACTTGCCGTCTCAAGCAAGTACCAGGACTGTACTATCGTCTTGGACAACAGTTAGTTTGTTGGGTGACTGGCTAACGCAGTATTTAGAAAGTGCACGCTGAATTAGGTAATTACTGGTATTGCAGATTGCAAGGATAGTTTGCACCACTTTGATTTAGGGTTAGTTAACATCTTTACATGGTTTTCCCACCCTCTCTCCAGGAGGTTCCTTGTGAATTCATCCACATCATGCCTCTCTAGGCTAGAAATGAGGTGAGATGGTTTCACTTGTTTATCTGGTTGCTACAGCATGAAACGAGCAGCATTCATTTTTATAAACTGACTGCTCGAGGCTTTAGGTTACCATGATCTTAGTGTGAATAGAGTATAGTTTTAATACGTGATGCGAGCATTCTTTTTTTCTGGCCACTCGAATTTATAGGTTACCATGATATTAGTGTGAGCAGAGTATAGTTTGAATACGTGATGTTAGCATTCTTCTTTTTTTCTGGTCACTCGAATTTATAGGTTACCACGATATTAGTGTGAACAGAGTATAGTTTGAATACGTGATGTTAGCATTCTTCTTTTTTTTCTGGTCACTCGAATTTATAGGCTACCATGATATTAGTGTGAACAGAGTATAGTTTGAATACGTGATGTTAGCATTCTTCTTTTTTTCTGGCCACTCGAATTTATAGATTACCATGATATTAGTGTGAACAGAGTATAGTTTGAATACGTGATGCTAGCATTCTTCTTTTTTTCTGGCCACTCGAATTTATAGGTTACCATGATATTAGTGTGAGCAGAGTATAGTTTGAATACGTGATGCTAGCATTCTTCTTTTTTCTGGCCACTCGAATTTATAGGTTACCACGATCTTAGTGTGAACAGAGTATAGTTTGGACACGTGACGCGAGCATTCTTGTAATCTGACTGCTCCAAGCAAATGTTGACAAGTCCGAATACCGCTACATCTGATAAGAACTGATAAACACATTTACCAGAAGTCTTCCCTGCGAGGTTCAAGAGCTGATCCAAACAACCTGCGTTTACCAGGAAAAACTTTATCACTGGGGCTGTGGTTAGCGCTTCTCACCTTCTGATTAAATATTATGTAGGACGGAAAATTTTCCCCTTTAAGCTTTTCAGGACAAATTTTAGTTTAGGAAAATTTTCAAGATTCTTTTCCCCTCCAATTCTACTTAAATTAGTTCCAATAAATCAATAACAGCGACTACATTTCTCTCCTCACACCCACGTATTGACTAGAGCGCCCTGTGGTTGAATGTGTCACTAACGTTGTGGTCTGTTGCAGACCAGATATGTTAATACCTCAATATTATAAAACAACCCCTTACTTTGGGATTCAATCATATCTCTAGTTGGCATTATTTGCTTGGATTTTATTTTACGATTATCACTAATAGGATAAATAAATAATCTTAAAGTTAGCTTGAATATTTGATAACAATCTGTGACCTGGCGGTCTAGGGGTAAGGTGTCGGACTTCTGTGCTGGGGGTCCGGGTTTCATTCCTCGGTCCCGGCACAGATTTATCTGATTACCAAACCCTTCCTTCACCTCTGATCAAGACATCTTGTGAATGTGAGGAATGCCAGGCCTCCACCGTGGTTCGGATTCCACGTTAAACTGTAGGTCCTCCAGTTCATTTCACAATCACCCTACCATTACACATTAGCGTAGGTGCGTTTAACCCGAACTGGTAGTAAGATGCGGTGCTAATAATAATAATAATGCTAACAATCATTTCCTTCTACCCCCTCCACTTCACTCACTCAGAAGGCCGCAAGCCGCCACTGCGGAATATCGTTGGTTTGACCCTGTTCGCTGACGATCTTCATTTTATAATCCGCACGCACACTAATAGACAACTCTTTCTTTCAATTCCCTCGACAGCCAGCGTTTTGTTTCCAGTGTCATGATATAGTTTTAGGATAGGTACAGAGACCAATCTCCGAACACTTAATTTACCATCTTGTAGATCTCTTATCATTCCCTACGGGACGCTGAGGCCGTACGTTTCTCTACATCTCTTGTCACCGCCTCTTACTACCTGAAAACCACGCATGGTGTACCCGATCAGGGTTCGAACCCCGATATTTCCGTCATCGGCGGAGGGAGTGATGCCTCAGACCGCGTGACCATCATATTGGGCTCCATACCCACTGATGTTAGTGTGACGAGTGAAGTTTGAACTGAAGGAGGGGAAGGGAGGGAGAGGCGTGGGTACTATCGATTATACCTCCTCTATCTCGACTGCAGTTGTATTTATGCCTCCCCCCTCCCCCTTTGTTCAGGCACAGAGCCTACTTCCATTGGTTTATGTCCATCACTGTATCCCAGTGGTCCGGGGCGCCGACTTCTCACTTTGCTGTCTCATGCAGGACGCTGATGTTACAACTGAATGTTAATAGAGAAGGTCTTATCCGAAACCTATTAAAGCTACGAGATCTACTTTCAAGTATTCATACGTCAAGTCACGTGATTTGCAGCTGTCACTTTTGATAGATATAATCATTGCGTATAAAACAATCAAAATATATTAAATGTTATAAATGTTGACCTAAACAAATGTTATTTTCTAAACGGCCATTATAAAAATTGGGCTGTACCACTTGAGACACGGTTTCATCCTGTTGGCCCGAATAGGGCTACTGTGGGGGGTTGTGGTCATGTGTTTAGGTTAAGAGGGGAGAAAGGCAATATCGGGTTGAGTTAGCCTCTAGAGCAGTGGTTCCCAAAAGGAGGTCCGCGGGCTGTTTCTGGGGGGGTCCACAACAGCCGCCAAAATTAAACAAAATAAAAAAAGTTAAAATAATTATAAACAGCAAGCCTAATCTTAACCAATAATAAGCTTCCCCTCCTCTCCACTCACCTGCGCAGTGCTACATAAAAAACAAGTATAAAAATAGACTTGTAGATGCATCAGGATTTTCGAGTGAAAGTGTCCAACCTTCAACCTGATCTTCAAGAAGTGATGGGGGGAAAAGAATCTAGGTTTTACTTATCTCACTAATACTAGACCCAAATGAATAAATTTGAACTTTTTCATAATTAATAAATTTTCATGTAAGCCTAACTAACTTTTTTTGTGTTAGGTATTACTATTATAGTTATTATTATTATTACAACTAGAGCTAGTGTAGAAATAAAAGTATGTAAAAACACATTTGACTCGGATTTACTGTGCTAAATTCCCACTTTTTTATGTTTTCAAATATGAATTATTAATATGGGGTGTGGGGGTACTATTTTCTCTACATAGAATAGATTAGAAAGTAATGATTAGAAAAAAACCCAGGGGATCTGCTGATCTCAAAGAGCCTCTTGGGGGCGGGAGGGGGGGTGTCCCTTGACTGGTAGGTAATTGGGGACCACTGCTCTAGAGTCCAGATCCACGTAAGTGAGCTCGACTTCCCTAAAAATACATTTGGACATATTGTTGAATTCTCTCATTTGAGAGACCTAGAATTGTTAATTAAAAAAAAGTTTTAACCATTCTCTCGCTAAGGGCTAGCTCCGGAACTATACAAAGACAATAATCAAACTACAGTAGCAGGGTCTAGACTCGAACCAGGGTACCTTACTCTTGTAGTTGACCTCACAACACTCCCGGGGGCTAACAGGAGTGGACAAGGAATTCTCACAATGATGGGCCACCGCTCACTTTGTACGACCCACAGGTTGTAAACCTATCTTTGGTTATTTTCTCCGACCACAATCCACAAATATTGCCCTTCCTCCCTCTTCCGCAATTCGCAATAAGTACCGGATGTAGCAGTCTCGCAACTTCCGGAACGTCTGAACATGTTTCGGGTGGAAGGGGGGTCGACTCATTGTTTTGTTACGATTGTTTTCTCGTAACCTATTATCACGTACGTTACATTTATTTCCCAGCAGTTATATTTGATTGTTATGTGTTGTATTTACATAGCGCGTAAATACCCCCTCCCCCTAAATATTGTTTCGTGTGAGGTTGTGTTGCTTATAAGGGTGGCTAGGAGGGGGAGAGTATTAGGAAGGAGAAAAAAGGTTTGCAGGAAATCCCCCCCCCTCCCCCCACATATCCTCATTTTTTTTGTTTCCATTCAGTAACTTTTTTTTGTGTTATTTCTGCAAAGCTCTTTTTGCTTTTGAAAATAATACACGTATGTCTGCAGTAATGATATATGTGTTTAACTTTTGTATAAATAAAGTACTTACCCTCTTTCTCTTACATATTTCGCTCACAATTGTATAAGCACTTGGGGCCCCCGTCAGTTTTTTAATTATTTTTTTCCCCCTCCACGCTTTATTTAAAGAAATAATTCCGTTTTGAATGGAGCTGTATTTGTTTCTATCGCACGTTTGTACAATTTTTTAAAAAATATCTTTTGTTTCAATATTCAAATCTGCTCGTATAAAAAAAAAAGAGATAAACGAAAGAAACTATACATTATGTTTTAAAAATGTAAAAAAAGAAGTTAAAATAATGAGCTTTGTAGTCTAATAATATGAGGACATAACTCCGAGGCTTTGGACCGTACATCCAGGCAGAAAATAAATAACTTTGTAATTTGAGATGTTTTTGTTTCGTATAGTACAATGGAGTTATAAGCGTCATAATATGTGTACTATTTTAGTTATCACAGGATCGCGCCATTTATGCCGGAGTTCTTGCGGTTTTATTCTTATATAACGGTTGAATATTAATCTACAGACGGAACAGGACGGAAAGGACCTTTCTGGAAAATACCAATCGTCGTCGGTGGGCACGCGCTCTAAATGTCGGCTTCAAAAAAAAGTCTGGTTCGCAGATGATGGCGAGGTCTGGGTTGGAATCCCGGATGTATGTGCTGAATATGGTTTTCCCTAAATAATTTTCCGCTCTCCTTCCACGCAAATTTTGGTTCTTTTCCTCAAAATTCTACCATTTTCATTCTTACCACATTGGCGAGGTGCGTCAGATCTGAAATGGTAGTGAGACCTGGTAAAAATATGAATATACATTCCCCCCCCTCCCCCTTTAAAGATTGATAGCGTCTAAATCTTTTATTATTTTATAAGTATTGATAATATTTATAGTCGGTGACCTGGTGGTCTAAGGGGTAAGGTGTCAGACTTCTATGCTGGGGGCCGGGGTTCAATCCTCGGTCCCGGCACAGATTTATCTGATTGCCAAACCCTTCCTTCACCTCTGACAAGACATCTTGTGAATGTGAGGAATGCCAGGTCTCCACCGTGGTTCGGATTCCACGTTAAACTGTAGGTCCTCCATTTAATCTCACAATCACCCTACCATTACACATTAGCGTAAGTGCGTACAACCCGAATGGGTAGTAAGACGCGGTGCTAATAATAATAATAATGATAATATTTATAAAAAGTGACAGCTTCAGATCACACGACTTAACGTACGAATATAGGCCTATGTAAGTAATTAGGGATTTTTGCAACCGTCAGATATGGAACTTTTACCAAAATTCTTTCTTCATTTAAAAATCCTGCAAAGATACTGACCTCAACTCGCCTTCCCTACACTCACATCTTATGACTAAGGATTACGGATCTTACGGATACGGAGTACGTGGATGTGTGTCAGCCCGATCGCTCCGTCTCTTCACGGCCCGCTTATATTCTGACTGGTTCCATTATATTCCTGGCGATGTCGGGATCACGTCCGCCACGCTCGTGTTAAATATAGAACACCCCCGAATGTAAACATCTTGATTGTACCCTTCCCACCCTCTCTTTTCACCTAGTGAACCGAGGGCGAGGAAAATATAGATCTGACAGGAAATGTCAGCTGAGGATGTCGCATACCAACGGGAAACGGGGGGACGGTAATTCAACAAGAGTCATTCTTCTATTTGGAGAGGGTGACATTCTGAAAGCGCCCTCGAGTCAGAACTGAAATTTAAAAATAGCTCTTGATCTGGGTTCGGATGTCGACAAAAACAAATTAATTACCTCCTTGTTTCTTCAGTTCCCGTTTAGAATGTTCTCGTCCGGGTTGAGCTGTTGAAATTGAGTGCATCATCATCCTTGGCTATAACTCTTACACTTACACGCACATTTTAAAACCTCAAAGGGGGATGCAAGGGCTCATGAGCCAAGGTTGGAATGAGGCACTTTTGGATTTTTATTATTTAAGCCATAGTCATTTTTTGAAATAGTAATAAAAGTTTTCTCAAGATATTTAAATGCAAGGCCGTAACCAGCCAATAATTTCAGAGGGGGGTTTGGTGGGCATATCCCTCAATTGCTAGAAGCTAGAAAAAATGGTAAATGATAAACATTTCTAGAAACTATATGAAGTGTTTATTTTTTGCAACATAACACCATAACTGCCAAAGGCTAGGAAGGCTAGGAAGAATTCTAAATATTAAACATCTCTAGAAGCTCTCTGAGGTGCTTCATATGGTAACATAGCCTCTTAAATTTTACTTGTATCTTAATTTTGATATTTTTTAAACCATAAATAAAGTCATATATATTTTGTTCGTAAAATTTCGGGGGGCGGGGGGGTTACCCCCATCCCCCTGGCTACGGCCTTGTTTAAATGGATCAGATCTAATAATTTCAGACACGGCCTATACTAAAGGTTAGTCCTAAATCTCCCAAACACTTGTTACTACCACTGCTGCATATTTTTACAATATTTTGAAGAGATAAAAACAATCTCCTAACATATGACACAACAATCTCGGCAGATTGACGAAACATTAGCTCCAGACATAATGTTAACAACAATGTTGCGTGTGATAGAGTTTAGTCAAGGCAATCGGAGCTTGTTAATCGTGTTTGTGATATTTTATTTGATCCCACTGCCCCCATTTGACCAATCATACACAGGCTCATGTCTACAAACCTCACATGGGAATGTATGTTCGTGGATACCTGTCCACTGAGTGAGAACATATCAAAGGAACATCTTAAACTAACTCTGCTTTCCTGGAAATCTGCCGCTACGCGCCATTGTCAGACAATAGTTTTATTAAAACAACACCTCTGACAAGACAACTTGTGAATGCGGGGAATGCCAGGTCTCCACCGTGGTTCGGATTCCACGTTAAACTGTAGGTCCTCCATTTCATCTCACAATCACCCTGCCATTACACATTAGCGTAAGTGCGTAATTGGTAGTAAGACGCGGTGATAATAATAATAATAATAATAATATTAAAACAACATAAAAAATGGAAGGGGGGGGGGCAGTGGGGTAAAAGTAATACATCAAGCGGGAACGGTCCCTTGAGAACAATTTCGAGACCACTACTGTTGTGACTCGCGCTGCGACCAATGGATGTGTCATGCGTGGGTTGATCGTTGACGTCTGACGTCATTCGTGTGTGTGTGTGTGTGAATATTTCCCCGGTTCGAAGTCAAGGCATAGAGGAATAGGCTGGTCGTATCTTGTCAAATGCTCAGTTTCACAAGGCTAGCCGATGTATTCGTAATGGCTTTGATTATATTATTAAAGAATCAGTGGTGGATCTAGGGCAGATGGGGGTGATCGCCCCCCTCTCACTGGATAGAAAATAATCATAATTAACGAAACCAATACCTTAATGTTGTAAATAATTACTAACACCTCCATCTCCCTATCTCCCACATGACCCAATCAACAACTCTTTCAACTTAAATATAATATTTATATTTAGCACCGCGTCTTACTACCCGTTCGGGTTATACGCGTTAAGTACTAATTACTCTACTGGATTAGGAATTGGGAAGGTTGAATTAGAGGAAGTGAACCCGCATTTGCGTGGAGGGAGAATGGAAAACCATTTAGGAAACNCCCCCTCAGTTCACCCGACCGAGACTCGAACCTCGATCTCCCCGTCCTCAGCAGTCGAGCTCAACATGACAAGCGCGTTAGCCAACTACGCCACCGAGGCGGGTTTCAACTTAAAGTAGCCTAGTTCTAATGTGCAGAAAGGCAAGTGGTTTAAAACTAAACTTTCCAGTAATTAGATTACTAAGTTTAGTTTGATAACCAACTATTTATATTAAAATACATATTTCTTCTATTAAAACCTTCTAAAACATTTCGGGCTCATGTACATATTTATTACTTTCATTGTGACGGTGACTTTTTGTTTTATGTTTTCTTAAGTTAAAATCATAAATTGATTAGTCAAAATAGTTTTTTTTATTTCACAAGTATTTATTTTATTATTAATAATAAAAATTAGTTTTATTACCTAGCAATATTACTACTACAGTTAATTCATGGACAGGGAAAACAGGGAAAACCTGGAAAAGTCAGGGAATTTTGTAAAATATATTTTGTAGCCACCCTGTAATTATTAGTCTATACATTAAAATCTTTATTAATTAAAATGATTAAATTTATACTTGAAGGGTCCTTATTAAAACTAATCGCCCCCTTCGACAACAAGCCCTGGTTTTACCCTTGTAAATAATGAACATATCTGGTCTACAACGTTAGTGACTCATCCAACCACCAGGCGCTGTAATCAATACGTGAGTGTGAGAAGAGAACTGTTATTGCTTTGTTGCAACTAATATTATGTTTCTGCTGTTAACGTCCTTGGGATAAACGGGACTGAAGTGTTATAACCTTTTTATAAACCAGGAGATATCTTGATTGAATTATCTATGTTTAAATTGTTTCCGGCAGAAAAAAACAACCTCTTGAACTACTAAGATACAAAGTTGCATTACTCTACCTTGTTTTAGTTTCTGTACCTTGATAACTAGCACATGGTGCCACCTCGTGATAGTCTCTGTACCTTGGCAGCTCTCAGTGTTTGACAGGAAGCTGGATCCCGGGGGTTGGTGGCAAGATAAGACTAGACCAAGAAATAGATTTTGACGGCTTACAACGGAACTCCATTTCGGTGACAGATCTTTGTAAATACTGTAGTTTACTTTTAGATCGTGCTCGTCTCTTCTGGTCTGTTTTCAAACAAGACTGCTTGCTAGTTCTCTGCTTTGTAGTGCTATTTTACTATACGACTTACAAACTAACAACCTAGGGCAACACACCCACTTCTAGCGCCCGGATATTTCTACCAATAGGTTCGTGAGATGAGCCCGTGAACATATAATTATTAAACAATATCACCACCAAGAATTGAACTAGGGTCCTCTAGATTTGCGGTGAATCACTTTACCGTTCCTACCCGAAGGGTAATCTATCTGTCTTATCTGACCCCGTGACTCTTTAAATAGTGGTTTCAGTTCGAGTCCAGGTGGCGCATATACTGTAATAATGGAGTGCACGAGATCGATTCCCCCCGTTTTACCCTTTATTTAAATTCCTACCGCTATGGTCCGATAAATAACTGTTGGGTGTTCCTCTTATTTGATTCTTTATAGAGTTTTTTTTACACGCGCTTATTTATAGATATTAATTAGTACCTTTGTCGGTGCTTTTAGTGAACTCCGGACTACCCACACGTCACTACATATCATATAGATCTTTGGCCTCATAAAGATTCTAGCGTGTAAGTCCCTCAAAAGTGGTCAGTCACCGTCTCGACAATCTTAACAAGAGTCTGTTGTTTCAGAATTAATCAATGTCTAAGTCGTATGAAACAAAGCTTCGTGTCGTGGCGCAGGTATGAACAACCGTAAATAATGTGATTAAAAAAAACTTTATTCAATCATAGTAGCTAAAAACCTTCTATCAAAATAATATTTTGCAAAATACAATAGTGCTAAAGTGTCTGTTAAATGATCTTTTATATTTAATAAATAAAACAATTTTTAGGTCTTATTTTATATTTGTTTGTAATAAAATATCACATCTCATTTCTCGTGCTGCAAATAAATATCACCCATCCAATCTGCCTTTCGGAAACCTTTAAACCGGCCACATACTATGGAGCATTTCACCGTGACGTAACAACTATGTGAGCACAACAATGCTCGGTCTATTGTTCGTTCTTCCTTCTGGTACCATCTGTTTGTACCCCGAACTGAGCCGCGAGCCGTAACAACTCGGTGTAAAAACAGGCGAGCCGAAAATTGGCGGGAGGGAGGTATTGATTGTCTGTGAGTCGATTGTGTGCAGTGGTAAACGGTAGTATAAGGCATTCACGATATAAGTTTACCTGAATGACAGCTTGAAATGTTACTAGAAGTAATCCCTAATATATCCCTACGCCAACAGCTGACATCTATCACTTTGGATGACTGTAATGAAAACAGATGGTAATATATTAATGTGATGGTTAACCACAGTAATTTAGGCCAATATTATTTATATATTTATTTAAGGTTGGACACAAAGTTTATTTATAGTTTTATTCCCCTTAAAAAAATATTCACACCACTTTCACAAAAACCTCGAACGAACATAGCCTCAAAATGGCGACTGACGAATCAAAACCATGTGATTGAACATAACGGTAAACAAGTTGTTTACAATGATGCGGACACGCAGTTGATGAAAATACTTTATTCAGTTAAATATTTTAAAATACGATAAAATCATCATAAAATCGTGTATTTGTATGTAAAAAATTGACAACAATTTTCTCTCTTTCAAGTAAATACGATGCCTGTATTAAAAGGTATTGATGTGTGCACTATATTACACAAAATCAGTAACGTTCCAAAACGAAAAATAAGTACTTTTAATTATGTTTAAAATATTGTTTCAAGCTGGACAAAAAGAAATTATTTAAAAAAATGAAATAGTATGAGAAAACTTAAGTTTACGTTATTTTAAATGTAATATATAACAGGTAATTAAAGATCTTTACATTTATAACAAAACTGTGATCTTTTACAAGTGTTGGTAACCCAAAACCTAAACATATGATTTTCGAACTGTCATCCAGGTAAAAACCTATCGTGAAGGGAATATAGGTCCGTTGGTGAGCATGGATTTTGAGGTAGCAGCAGTAGCTTATATCTACAGTCACTTGGTTAACTAAGGGGATGACGAGGAAGCGACGTTGGTGACAAACCCCAGCTGAGCTTTTGAGCGCAGGAACACGTTATTGTTGTCAGATTTGACATTCCAGCACGTGAGCTTCTATTAATGATAAATGTTAGTTTTTCAGACCACACCACGATGTAAAGCTCGCGATGTAATCGCACTTAACTATTTATTGGACACAACTGTCTGGCTAAAACAAAGGCAAGTAGTACTTCTACAGATAGACGACCGCAAACATTCCTTTGATGTTAAGTAGTAAGACCGCTATGGATGGATCGGCCTCCGGACCGATTATCGAGCTGATTCTTTTACGCTCGGTTTCACGAGGTACCTCACACACTAGCGAGCATGTTACTCTGCTTGGATCGCGACGCTGTTACGTCACGTCAAATGCACTATGGTGTGTGAATGGCTGGACCCTTCCAATATAATACCCGGTAATATTTGCCCTTTCAATCTCTCATTCCTCAATCTTTACCCATCCGATCAGTCATTTGGTAATCTCTACCCTTCCAATCTGTCATCCGGTAATCTCTACCCTTCCAATCTGTCACCCGGTAATCTTTACCCATCCAATCTGTCATCCGGTAATCTCTACCCTTCCAATCTGTCA
>CABFOW010003647.1:36156-47642 GCA_902141385.1 Timema californicum | reverse complement strand
GTCCTGACCAGGACTTCTCGGGGAAGTGTCAGATGTGATAGTCCTCGATGGTAGCTGAACGCTATCTATATATAGGGCTAGTTGATGGATTGGTAGGTGGGAAATTTCCTTATTATGAAATTGATTTTTAGTAGTATAACATCACACGCCAAGCAGCTGGTGGATATGCCACGTCTCTTTAGTCACGACCGCCAGTTTCTTGGTGTGTTGTAGATCCATTTGACTTGTTCCCAAGACTCTAACACCAGACACATGGTGAGCCGCTGCAGACTCTAGCTACGTTTATTCGGTCACGTAGAATAGTTCAAGAATACGAGTGGTCTTATAGCTCAGCCGGGCCGATCAGAGCATTCTTGATCCCTCTATTGGACCGTCTTGTTGCTGCATTATTCATAGCTTGTTTAGAACTTCTCTTCATTCAAGCATTTGGTGTGAACAGGCTAGTTATGGAAGTCACGCTATTCCGGAATATACAACGAATGAGTAGATCACCTATATTAGAAATAGTAAAATTGTGATATTTAATAATGCTGGATGCCTATGAGTATAAGTTTATTTAGGGTGGTAGTATACTAGCTAGTCTTGCTAGTATTTATATTGCAGGATGTCTATATGTATAGACTGATTTGGGGCGGATAGTAACATTGTGATATTAGCAGTACAAGCTAATGTTACTCTACCTCCATGCAAAATTGGGTACACATCCTCTAAATATAACCTTTCTAGTCCTTAAAACCATAAGCTTGATTAGTACAGAATCGTAAAACTCTTAACTGGTAATAAATAATATGTGGCGATAAAAATTTTGTTAAAAGATTTATTTGAAGCTACCCGCTTTGGTGATTGCATAGTATAGGTCAGGGGCTGCCGGCCTTCTACTAAACCAGTCTATTCCTAACTTCTCTGATCGTGACCTGGCGCATATCTCACGAATTAAAAACGACAATTCGTATAGGCCTACCTTATATATAGGCCTATATATTCAATATTTAAAATATTTAAAATTACAACTTTGATACAAAAAAAAATCCTGATTAAAGGGAAAAAAAATGAAAATAAGAAAGGTTTTATTTAATGCGATATTAATAATTCGACTCCACTCCGGAACACATGAGGACAGCACTACTTGCATTTCTGGTGCTTTCTTGTTGATAAGTTTATTCCTCTCAGAAATACATGAGGACAGCGTCATTCGCATATATGGTACTTTCTTGTTGATAAGTTTATTCCTCTCAGGAATACATGAGGACAGCGTCATTCGCATATATGGTACTTTCTTGTTGATAAGTTGATTCCTCTCCGGAATACATGAGGTCAGCGCTACTTGCATACCTGGGACACTGTTGAACCTGTTTTTTTACTTTGATTCAAACAAAGTCATTGTTGAAAATCCTAGTTCACAGAAATAGTTCTTCTTGAATGATAATAATAGCAAGAGTCTTCTTACTAAATATTGGAAATTCTTCTTTAACACTAATTCAAAATCATGACAAACATAATTTCTTAAAATCACTCTTACATTAATTTACTAAACTGCAGTAATTTATTCTCTTCTTCAGGCACTAAATTCAACTCATTTATTGATTCAAGAATTTGAAAAACAAATGGATTTTTCAAACATTTTTCTTTAATATTACAAATTTATCTTTTGGGAAGTAATTATTTAAACCTTAAGAGATAGAATTGAGAGGTGACAATCCTTTAGTTTTATTTCACTTAAACTGTCTTCATTAATGATGTTCAATATGCTGTAATAATTTTAGGAACATATGATATATAGGTCTATTACTTTTAAATCCTGCTTGCAATTAGACAAAGTATTGTAGAACCCTTGTATATATTCACCATGTTGAAATATATTATTGTAATATACCCCTTTAGTTTCAAATTTAATTAATTAAGAATGCCGAAACACTCAAAAATATTCGCCAAATTCAATTAAAGAGAGATGAATCTCATTTCTGAATTCAAACGCCCTATTTAATACTTACCCTCGCGATAGTCAAAGAGCTTCAATATTTACAAAGGGGGGGGGGGTATATTCACCGTCTATCTCTGAACAAAATACTATACAAATTTTGCTTTAATCTTACTTAGGTAAAAATTAACAATTTTAAATACATTTTTAATACACCCCTGAGATTCGGTGACATTATTTACCTAGACAACAGCACAGAGAATGTGGACTGTGTACTACCGGTTCTAAAAACATTCAAAACAATCTTTGTTACGCGACAGTGACATCTACAACTGGTAAAATACACACGAATAAGTTGAATAAATGTTTTTGTTTGTTTGCGTATGGCATCTTTAACCGGGGGATATATGATATCTAGTTAGGTCACATGAATGTGTGGACTTAGAGCCACACTGGTGGCACAGAACATTGCCACGGGTACACCTATGGAGGTTGTCCACACGTCACACCCGCAATGAGATGATGGGATGATAGTGAATATGAAGGTGTGAAGCTAATAGTTATATTAAACCTAATTGATTTCTAATTAATTAAATCCTGGTGATCGTAGGGATAATTCCCCTTTCAGGAAAAAAATACTCATGGTACTAGCCGGGAATCTAGCCCAGGACCCTTACGTTCGTATCCAGGTGCACTGAACACGATAACATGTGGTCGGTTAATGTATTCGGTGGGAAAAATAGAAAAGAAAGAAACATACCTGGCCCCATTTTACTGTACTACCTCTGGGCGCTTTTGGAATGAAGTGGGCACGGCCGTCCGTGTTTAAGTACGGTGTATTAATCAATGCTAAAAATGTGTATTTCATAGCGATGTGTACTGAAAATTTCTCTTCTATATCCTTTGCTCATCGTGACCCATTAAAATTACTTCGTGACGCTCAATTTGAAAAACACTGTAAATAACAATTAAATAATATCAGAATGAGACCGAAATAGCATTTATCGGTCATAATCGGTAATTTTATAAGAAAAAAATGAAATAGTTTAGGCCTAAATGTTCACTATAAAGGGGAAGACATAAGTATTTGAGGACATATTTAACCCAGGGAATAAATACAGTATAAGATGTATAGACAAAAAAAAAGAATCAAAAGTCGAGCGAAGAGACGATGAGTTATCGCGGGACCTTTGATAGGTTTAAAAGTCGATCGGAACCGAAAAAGGTTGTCGACCCCTATTGTAGAACGTCTCTCACATGATATATAGGACTGCTGAAGAAGGGTCGATCGGGGTTCGAATCCCAGTTGGATGACTTTATTTTGGGAAAATAAGTAGCTTTGGAACGTATACGGGGTGCTGGATACCTGACGTACGACTGTTCGAATTTTAAAAAATCCTAGGAACCTAAAAACAAAACAAATAAATCTAGGCAAGAAATCAAATACGAATTAAGACAAGAGAAAGAGCAAGGCTATATGAGGATTAGACTTGGAGCTAAACTAACAGATGAGATACATACGGGGTGAAAAGAGGAAAGCAACTTCTGCAAGGTGGGTTCCAGCTACTGGCTTGCCACGTAGTGTTGCCAGATTTGGCCCCTGGTGCGCTTCGAGCGGTGTCGGCTACAATAAAAGTGGTATTTTCGTACAACATGGAGTCAAGTTTATTGATGATCCAACCTCATTCCACATATTCCAACTTATAACAAGTATTCTTAAAATCGTTCCAAGCTCATTCCACATATTCCAACTTATAACAAGTATTCTTAAAATCGTTCCAAGCTCATTCCACATATTCCAACTTATGACAAGTGTTCTAAAAATCGTTCCAACCTCGTTCCATAGATTCCAAGCTATGACACGTGTTTTAAAAATCAAACCAACCTCATTCCATAGATTCCAACTTATAACAAGTATTCTTAAAATCGTTCCAACCTCATTCCATGGATTTCAAGCTATGACAAGTGTTATTAAAATCGTACCAACCTCATTCCATAGATTCCAACTTATGACAAGTGTTCTAAAAATCGTACCAACCTCATTCCACATATTCCAACTTATAACAAGTATTCTTAAAATCGTTGTGGCAATTATTCCACAAGCATGGCCTCGAGTGTAGGCTACCTCCGAAATCAAGACATCAATATCAATGCCTTTTAATTTATGTGAAGTTTTAAGCTTTTTATTTATGGTTTTTGAACACATTTGTGCTTCACCAGTTAACATTTTCACTTGATCAGATATCATTTGCACTCCACCAACCTTCAATTTACTTTCCTTGCACGATTTCCTTTTTGAGGGAACATCGTTCACTGACGGCATCTAGAACTGGACTGAAACCAGATTGGCACCCAAAACTGTAATGTCTCGAACCTGCGGTGAGTGGTGTCGCCCTGCCGCTCTAGTCTATCAAACAACACGAACAAAGGCTAGAGTGGTGTCGCCCTGCCGCTCTAGTCTATCAAACAACACGAACAAAGGCTAGAGTGGTGTCGCCCTGCCGCTCTAGTCTATCAAACAACACGAACAAAGGCTAGAGTGGTGTCGCCCTGCCGCTCTAGTCTATCAAACAACACGAACAAAGGCTAGAGTGGTGTCGCCCTGCCGCTCTAGTCTATCAAAGTCAGGGGACGTTCTCCGTATCAAACAACACGAACAAAAGTGTCCCGTCGCCCGTATCGTAGCCGAGACCGGTTTGATCTGTAGCTGCGAGATATTCTCGTCACTCGGTAGAACATCCATTGGCCAGACCAGGTTTCAACAAATATTTCCACGTATGTATGGTCAAATGAGCACGGAGGGGAGAACATAACACAAGTAATTTTAATACGCTCTAATTACGCTGGCAACACTCCACTACACGATATTGTGCCCAACAGTCAGAGATAACTATGTACATCGAAATAAGGGGTAACTAAGCTGGTTTTGAATGTACACTCTATATGGCCGCTAAAATATTTTATTCATGTATAACTGGATTAACTCGGTTAAAGTGTCGCTTTTTTAAGGGTTGGCGTAAACTACGCACTTTTTATTATTAAGTATATGCATTTTTGTATTTAACTGTCCCCTGTGAAAATTACGGAAATGTTGTGACGTACATATACTTGTCCCCTCCTATAGTTTGGTTTGCTATTTATTATTATTATTAGCACCACGTCTTACTACCCGTTAGGGTTGTACGCACTTACGCTAATGTGTAATGGTAGGGTGATTGTGAGATGAAATGAAGAACCTACAGTTTAACGTGGAATCCGAACCACGGTGGAGGCCTGGCATTCCCCACATTCACAAGACGTCTTGTCAGAGGTGAAGGAAGGGTTTGGTAATCAGATAAATCTGTGCCGGGACCGAGGATTGAACCCCGGCCGCCAGCACAGAAGTCTGACACCTTACCCCTAGACCGCCAGGTCACCGTTTGCTATTTAAAAACTGTACATATCATAATAATAAAGACATTACATCCTATTAGCATGTGGTTTCTGTCCGACATTAAGCTTACCAACTATAATCTCGAACACTGGGTTAAATTAATGTATCACTTACAAGTACTGCACACACATTTCGTAAAATAAAAAGATAAAGGTAGTAGTTAATTAAAACACAGACAATGTGAAACAACGCTGTCTTTCTATAATCTTATTAACATGGTTATTACTTCACAAACTTCTTTACAAATCAATTAGTCTTGCAAACTCTTTATTATTTTAAGGTAAGTCCACGGAATTCTTGTTTGAAAACTCGCTAACTTTCCAAGGTGTTAAAAGAAAACTTGATAAACAAAACGGAAGGTGTAAATATGGAGAAAATGAAAATAAAAGAGCTAGAAAAATACGAGCCGTGTTTATTTTGTTCTCTTAGTAGAGTCACGACAAGAGACCCAACTGTCCTTTATCTTGGATTTTTACCTATTTTATGAACGAGTTCCTTAATGCACCTATATCGGCTTTGGTCCATATCCTCTCTTTTTAATACGTTATGGGTTTTCTGCTGAAAGAGTTATGTTTCTTGGAAATTGTAAGTTGCGGCCTACTACAGTAGCCCCGTGGCTTCTTTGGTGCTCATTGACAGCTCACAGCTGACTTCTGACAGTCCACATTAAGTATATACCTAAATTTTGACTGTCAAAAGTGACAGATTCTAAACACATGTTTTTTGCAGATCATCTGGTTCAGCGTAGGGATACATAATTTGGTCTGGTAACTTTTCAAAGCTGTCAACTGTCAGCTGTGAGCTGTCGGTCAGCACCAAAGAAGCCATGGGGCAACTGTAGTTTGGAGCCGGTTTTAAAATCAACACCTTGTTAAATATCTTCCATCGAACGCAAATTGGGCGGAGGAAAATGTGAGCAAGTGGCAGACATCTTGGGAGGAAGCAGCTTGCCGTTGCAAGAGAAAAGTTCAACTTCTTTGGAAACATCAAATTTGAAATTTTGCCCCTTGATATCGTGTGAAGCAGAACTCTACTTTTAAAATTATGATAAACATTATATCTGAACCTATCTCGTTACTGAGACTCTATAAAAGTATAGGTGACCTGGTGGTCTAGGGGTAAGGTGTCGGACTTTTGTGCTGGCGTCCGGGGTTCAATCCTCGGTCCCGGCACAGATTTATCTGATTACCAAACCCTTCCTTCACCTCTGACAAGACTACGTTAAACTCTAGGTCCTCCATTTCATCTCACAATCACCCTACCATTACACATTAGCGTGAGTGCGTATAACCCGAACGGGATGTAAGACGTGGTGCTAATAATAATAATATAAAAGTATCCAATGAGGAACATGATGTGGCCCGCTTCCGTGGTTGAATGGGCTAAGGCGTCACTCTCGCAGGAGACTAGACTGTAGATGAAGAGGAGATTGAGGTTCGAATCTTAGTCCTCTGTACTTAAGTTTTTTTTTTACTAAATGGGGTCTCACTCTACCTCCAAGAAAATGCAGACACACTTTACCTAAATCTCACCTTCATAGCCCCTTACACCTTAGCGTAATTAGTACAACATATTCGTACAACCCGAACGAGTAGTGAAACGTGGTGCTGAAAAGCAAAAAAACAAAAACAAAAAAATAGCACTTTACTGTAGGTAATAGTTTCTCGCTATCTTACAGGTAGAGAAAGTATAGTGATAGTCAAAAAATTCGAACTCAAGAATTTGATGAATCTTGACGTTTCATGACCCCCCGAATCCAAATAAGTGGTTTTTGACTTTCCGTCTGTCTCTCCAACTAGAGCCTAAACTATTTTACCGATAGGGCTAAAACTTGGTATCTAGGGTTTTCATAGGTTTGCGCCCAGAGGTTTTTGGAATTGGGAATCTAACCTTAAAATTAAGGGTAGTTTACTGAAGGGCAAAAAGAGAAAAAATCGATTCTCTCAAAATCGGCACTAACGATTTTGATTAAATTTTATTTCTAAACACTTATGAATATTCCAAACAAAATAGCTTCTCTCAATATTTCGGCAAAGTGACTTTAAAGGCTCCGGTCTGATGCGTAAATTATCTTTTATTACAACATCTCCTAAACTATTTGATATATGAACTTATCGTTACAAATATGTAGGTCTCTTTATAATACAAATATTTTATTAGAAGCATATTTTTATAAAACCAATAACTTTCAAGCTATACGTAAATATAAATTTTAACTTTTCGAACACAAAAGGTAAAAGTATTGCGACCACAAAAGAAAATCTAACCTGAAATGTTGATGGATGTCGACGTCTCAAGACCCCGAAAACCCTAAAAAGTGGTCTTTGCAATGATGTCTGTTTGTGTGTCTGTTTAAACTTAAAATTAAGAGTAGTTTAAACAAGTGCGAAAAGAGAAAACATCGATTTTCTCAAAATCGACTCTAACGATTTTTTTTTTAAATTTCGTATCTAACTGTTTATTAAGATTATAAATAAACTGGCTATTTTCATTTTACCATGAAAATGAATTTTAGGGTACATTACAGAAGCAGAAACTTCCGTATCTCCACAACAAATTGAGATACTAAATATCTTATCATTGCGAAATTGTAGTATTATTAAAAATAAAAAACTTTGATGTGAAATATATTTATATAAATCCAACATTTTCTGAGATATTGACAAATATATGAATACAATTTTGTGGTCTTTAGTTCTAAAGAGATACTACTTAAGTTTTAACGCAATAATTCTCCAATGGCATAGAGTAATTAAATATAAGCCAATTTCTAAAAGTTTATGTTAATTTTCCTGAAACCACTTTGGAAAAATGTTTGTACGACAGTGATCTATATTCATTTTAGACTCAATAGTCAATATTTACATTTTTTATTGGTCAAAATTTATAAATGAGTAATTTAATAGCAATGTGATGGCATGAATATTTGCAACACCTAATAAAATGTCGAAAATTTTATCCAGAAGTGGAAATTTTAATACGAAGTGTTGACCCTTGTGGACTAAATATTGATTTTTTTTAGATGTCCAAATATATAGATGATGACATTAATTCTTTAAAAACAAAATTATAAAATTTAAAACCGGGACTCAAAATAAAAAAAGTTGTACATAGGTATAGTGATATTTATGCTGGGGTTTGCTAGTGTATATTATTTCGTTTCACATATATTACGAGTTTTGAGTAAATATCGCCATTTTCAAACAATAGACCGAGAAAATCCGTGTGGAGATCCGTACCATTTATTTACTTAAAGTGCCTATTCTAATTCCTAGATCCAATATTTTTAATGCCTACATGTCTGCCTATAAAAAAAATTAGTGCCTAAGAATCCGCTCCTTAGTCATGACCAGCCCTTTTATAGTTTTATTAGTAGTCTATATTTAGTTCACAATACACATTTATATGTTGGCTGATGAGTAGCCCAGATATTGCTGTGGATATAGTGGATATATATTGATGGCTTATTTATCAACGTATGCATTGGATGATAGCTTTGTGTGGGACTATACAGTTACGTGTGAGGTATGGAAAGCATGTTACCTCATTTTTCACACTCGCACGCACGTGCGTTAATTCACACGAACACCCCCCTCCCCTTTCTCCTCCAACCCTTGCAAAGTTTGTTGCGTTTCATCGACCCGTGAAGGGACGGTGCATCCCCCCCCCACCCCCACTTCACCCATATAAGACTCGTAAATAGGTAAACCACGCTTTTACTTGTGGTTTGAGTATAGACCCACCCCCACTCCAATAGACCTTCCATTCCTCCTGGTGATTTGTTGGCTACTCGCCCAACGCTACTCACACTCCTAATAGTCCTGGTCATTTCATCTATTTGTGAAGCACATTTTTATTATTGTAATTTTCTCTGATTACCAAACCCTTCCTTCACCTCTGACAAGACATCTTGTAAATGTGTGGAATGCCAGGTCTTCACCGTGGTTCGGATTCCACGTTAAACTGTAGGTCCTCCATTTCATCTCACAATCACCCTACCATTACACATTAGCGTAAGTGTGTATAACCCGAATGGGTAGTAAGACGCGGTGCTAATAATAATAATAATAATAATAATAATAATATTGTAATAATATTGTAATAATTTAGACTTATACACTGCAACGTTAATACAATTTCGTCTCGTTTGATTTTATTAGACTAATTATGTGTTAATTATAGGTGAAATTCTTTCTCACAACGCCTAGATAAATGGTACTGTGCACCCACGTAAATTTTCTTTAATCCTAGAAGAGATACATTTACTGAAAACTCGGTAAGATTTGTGAAACTAAACACTATACATTGTTGTAGAAACATTCGACCAAATAGCACAAATGAAATAATATACAATATTACAGGAACTTCGAGTAACCACCAAAGAGCATAGCAAACAATTTCATATTTAAAAGTACCGTACTCCATAAAAAATATATATTATGTTTGCTAATAGCTCAGAAACTATTTGTTCTATTAAATATATTCCAAACAAGAGTTTTACATGAAATAGCACCACATATCTACAATTTGGTAAGTTATTTCGTATCTCAAATAGTTGTGGGTTTATGATCCAAATTGGAAATTTTCGTTTCTCTAAGGTATCCTTAAAATTAATTTTCATGGGAAAACTAGAGTTTCCATTTTGTTTGTAATTTTAAACAATGTCTAGATACAAAATTTAATCCAAATCACCACAAACTGATCTTGAGAAAATCTATATTTTCTCTTTTTTTGCCCATCAGTATTTTAGGACTGGATATCGAATTTCAAAAACACCTCTGTGGAATCTTATAAAAACCCTAAATACCGAGTTTTAACCCAATAGTTAAGATTGTTTCGGCTCTAGTCCGATATATCGATAGATAGACAGACAGCAACGCGAAAAACACTTTTTCTGTTTCATGGGGTCATGAAACGTCAACATTTAACAATATCTCGAGTTCTGTTTTTGACGATCACAACACTTTTGTTTTGTTTTTGTGCTTGAAGTTACTAATGTTTGAGCTAATTTAGAATCGTGTAGACAGATTAGCAACAACGTTGTTATTTTTGTCGAGTGTACCTTGACTGACCGGCAGTAAACGTAGGAGAGTTTAGGAGCAGTATAAAGAAAGGGAGAGTCATGCATTGATCGTCTGGTCAGTCTGCCTGCAGCAAGTACTGTGTGGCCGTGAAGAGATGGTCGTTCCTTGGCGAGGTCCTCGTGCCGTGTTTAGGACCCACCCCCCTCTCCCCACCCTCTTTATTCTATGATATTATCTCCATTACATTCCTTACATTTAAATTTCTGGATTTAAAAAATCAAATACCTTTTACAGTACCCAATTTTTTTCAAAATAGAAAAATGTTCCATCTTTCATCTTTCCACAAAGACTTGTTAACCATGGCATATCCCTTCCTGCCTTAAAAACAACAGCGAGACTAATTACAAATAAAAATAAAAGTTTAAAGATGCTTTAACCCTCTTGACACACTTCCTGTCTCATTTCTGTAAACGTTTCGGTCCATTGAAATGAAACGCACGTGTGAGGAGCAGAAACGTAAGCTTAGGCACTGGAAAGAGGTTGTGTGTGTGTTTGTGTACGCGCGCTAAAACTATCCCCAACCCCTCCCAACCCGAATGATCCTACATCATTAAATAGTCCCCCCCTCACCCCCTGGAGAGCACTAGTTCGGTTTTAATTCCCTCTTCCCGTTCCTGGTTCTTTTACCACATCCCGTTCCCTCTTTGTTGTTGTATCTTACCCTGGTGACACGTGTGTATAGTCTGTCTGGCGAGAGAAACACCTTGATTGCGATATCGCCTGATTTTATAACAGCTTCAAACAGAAACGAAAACGGTTTAAGTTTATTAAAACTCTTGCATCAATTTGACCGAAAATTTAAAATAATATAGGTATCTTAAATTATTATTATTATTAGCACCGCGTCTTACTACCCGTTCGGGTTATACGCACTCACGCTAATGTGTAATGGTAGGGTGATTGTGAGATGAAATGAAGGACCTACAGTTTAACGTGGAATCCGAACCACGGTGGAGGCCTGGCATTCCTCACATTCACAAGATGTCTTGTCAGAGGTGAAGGAAGGGTTTGGTAATCAGATAAATCTGTGCCGGGACCGAGGATTGAACCC